>OVBA01005783.1:0-18829 GCA_900406435.1 Lepidium aucheri
GGGCTGGACTTTAGGCTTTTGATCCGGCATGATCGCGACTAGTGTCGTAATAGATCAGCCGGATCGAAAAGGGGTCTTCGCTATGAGAATGGGTGGATCTAGCTTGTCCCGGTCTAGAGATCACCGTATATAACTTGACGAGGTTGGAGTTTACCGCCGATCAGTCACCTCCTATCCTCTAGATTCATGTTTATTATACTAGATTTATCCATTGTCATTATCTTGCTCTGTTTTATGATCAATTCTCTGCTTTTGAATGTTTTGTTCTGTTTTTATTTTGTCTCGTAGTGTATTTTGTCCTTTGTGCTAGTTTAAGAGCTTGTTAGAAATATGACCTATCTTTGTGACAGATCGATAGGTTATCTGAACTAGAATCTAGTACTAGATAAGTTGTTTACATGCATTCACTGAGTATTGGTTCAACATGTCCACCTACTTACCACTACCCCTCAATGATTTGATTCTATAGACCAAAAATCTTGTTATCAAGAGCTAGATGGCCCATTAGGAGGATGAGCTGTCGTTGGTGGATTTGAAACTGAGTCAGGTAATAATTCATGCCCATCAATAAGTGGACCTTGAGCAGCTTCAGCGACAGAATCAGACCCAGAGAGCGAAGGCATCAGAGCTGGTGATTCTGGTAATGGCAGTGATTCCAAAATTGGTGCCACTGGAGGTGAATGATCAAACCATGAAGGTGTGGCTGAAGCAGACAGGCGTAAATAGCCATGGAAAGGACTCACAGGTGGAAACAATGGAGGATTTGAGGAAGAAGAAGAAGGTGTAGGTGTTTGAGATTGAGTAGATGCGAATGGAAAAGGTGATTCATGGAATTGAACATGTTTGGATACATAAAGGCTCTGAGATGAAGGTTCAAGGCAAAAGTATGCACTTTGTGTAAGTGAATACCCAAGAAAAACACAAGGAGCAGAGAGTGTTTGAAGTTTGTGTTTGTTGTAAGGACAAAGTCAGGGATAACACTAGTATCCAAAAACACGGAGTTTGTCATAATTAGGTGATGAGCCAAAAATAAGTTGATATGGAGAGGTATTAGAGATAGTGGAGGTGGAAAGTCTGTTTATGAGGTAAACAGTAGTGGATAGGGCATAGGGATAGAAGGAAGGTGGGATGGAGGAATGAGAGAGAAGAGCTAAACCTGTTTCAACAATGTGTCGATAACGACGTTTAGAGAAACCATTGAGTTTAGGTGTATGTGGTGGAGAAATGTGGTGGGTAATACTATTTTTTTCAAGGAAAACGGCCATTTCAATGTACTTTACACCATTATCAGTGTAAAGAGTAATGATACGAAGAGAGAATTTGTTCTCAACAAGCTGTTTGAAGCGAGTAAATTTTTCAAGAGAATCAGATTTTTAATGAAGTGGGTAGAGCCATACATAGTGAGTAAAGTGATCAACAAAAGTTATATAGTATTTGAACCCATCATGTGATTGAATGGGAGAGGTCCAAACATCAGAAAAAATGATTTCGAGTGGTTTAGTGGATTGAAGAGAAGAGACCGAGAAGGGTAATTTATGATTTTTGCTAACGTCACATGCATTGCAGAGAAGAGAAAAGTTTTTATTTAAAACTAGAAGGAAATTCGTGGATACAACTTTATTAAGGACTGAAAAACATGGATGCCTAAGGCGTGAATGTCAAATGGGCAGAGAGCTTTTAATGGAGGAATAGGTAAACGCCTTAGAATCATCTCGAACTGACCATTCATACCCGCCATTCTTAGTTTTTTCGGTTGCCATTGGTGCCCTTGTGGTGAGATCCTTCACCTGAAACAAAGTGGGATAAAGTTGAACATATACATCATTGTCAATACATAATTGTTTTACTGAAACCAGGTTTCTGGTAATTTTAGGAACTCGCAAGACATTGGTGAGTTTAATAGGACGAGAGGATTTTGGTAAAGAGACGGAACCAGTATGTGTGATCTCTAGACCTGATCCGTCGCCAACCATAACTTCATCAGTACCTTGATAAGCAGTGTGGAGACCAAGATTTGCAAGATCAGATGTGGTATGATGTGGCGTTCCGCTATCTAGCAACCAGGAGGAAGGATCAGGTGGTGGTGTAGAGATATTGTAGGCGCTTGGAGACCAACCATTTGCAGAGCGAGTCTCGAAGGACTGAGAAGATCCTTGTTGTGAGGTCTAAGAAATGAGACAAAACATGGGACATCTTTTAGCACTGTGACCCTGAGTGCCTGATATACCTCTATTTTACAGGTTTTGAGCTCATTAACATGCCTACTTTTAGAGTTTTTGTCTGTTTTTTGTGTCACTTTCAGGTGGAAAACGTAGGAACTTGGATTATTGGCATTGGAGAATCGTTTGGATGGTTTTGGAGCATTACTTGAAGTTTCACGGAAAAGGCCTATGATTGATCAATCAACACACTAATCGATCGATAAAACCTTCTTGCCAGAACAGCACTCGACCTCACGATCAACCTGATGTGTTGAATATCGATCACACAATTCCATGATCGATTGATCAACATATTGATCGATCGATCAACGAGCATCCGAAGCAAATACCTAATTTTTCTTTTTTGCACCTAGATCTCAGGACATATAAATACTTCTATTTTCTGTTTCTTTTACACACCGTTCATTATTCACAGAGAACTTTAAGAGCTAATCAGTAAGCGAAAGAGAGAGAGAATTCAACATTGAGAAGAATTCTAAACTTTCTTTTTATATTTTTATGCAATTTTCAGTTTATTTACATTATGTGTGTTGTTTTAATCCAAATTATGTCTGAGTAGTTGACCAATCAGGTTTAGGGTTTCTAGGGATTTAGGAATCAATGATTAAGGACAAATAGAATCGAATTTTATAAGAGTATTCTCCAACTAATTCTTGTGCTTAATGCTTAGAGTAGCATGATTAACTAATCTATGAACCTAGGTTATTAGCACTCCAAAAGCTTGCTAGGAATCTGAATTAGGTTTGATGAGCAATCAATCCTTTATCGCGATAGCTGATGTTTATGTTGATTGTGGATAGTTGAACCCACTTGTTTANCTATCGAGTAGAGTCTCGAGTACTACGAGAGTTGGCTTGTTATACCTTTATGTTCAAGTCAAGAAATGAGCTTAACATTGTTCTGAATAGTTTTCCTACTTAGATTCCTACTTCACGATAAATACCCCATGCCTGGTGCTTTTTATTATATAGCTTACATCGTTTAAGTTGCTAGTTAATCACCAAAATCTGATTAGTATAACTTGAGAAATATATTCGACAATCATTAGTGCACTACTTGATTCTTCTTGGATACGATCCTTAAGTATTACTTCTTCATTGTTGTGCACTTGCAGTAGATTGCTTTAGGTTAAAACCTGATCTGCATCAAGTTTTTGACGCCGCTACCGGGGAATCAATTAGTTGCCTTTTGATTAAGATTTGCTTTCAAGTCTATACTCTTTTAATTATGTTTTGTTTTTTTTTTGTTTTTTTAGGTTTATGCACCGAAGGAGTCAAGGTTCAGACAATCTACTCGGTTTGAATAATGAAGAACTTGCTAGAGTTAAAAGAGAAAATTGAAGAGCTAGAGCAATGAGTCAGGAAAACTAGCATGATCCTCAAAACCATGAGACTCGGCCAGCTATTCCGAGAGATCAGGATGTTCAGCAAATGCTTGAACAATTGGAGAGATTTGGCTATGCTCAGGAGGCAGCAAGAGCAGCCTCGACAATGAGCTATAGGTGATATGGATACACCTCACACATACTATCAAAATAGGTCTGCTATTCGACCTCCACCTATCCAAAGGCAAGACTATGAGATCAAGCCTCAGCTGATTGGATTAGTGAAACAATATGTCTTCAACGGTCTCCTTGGAGAGAACCCCATAGATCATATTGAGAACTTCGAAGACATGTGCAGTACGAGGAGTTAGAATGGAGTCTCTGTGGACTATGTGAAGTGTAAACTGTTTCACCATTCACTTTCTGATAAAAATTCTAGATGGTTGTGATCTTTTCCTCTAGGTTTATTGACTACATGGGCTAAAGTTAGAGCTGCCTTCTTGAATCAGTTCTATACTAAGTCAAGGACTGCAACATTAAGAAGCAAGATCTGAGCGTTTCAGCAATGTTCTGGTGAGTCTTTGCATGAAGCTTGGGAGAGATTAAAAGAATATCAGCGAGTCTATCCCCATCATGGCTATTCGGATGAGCAGCTGCTCAATACATTCTATGGAGGAATCGATTGGGAGTATAAGAACACTTTGAATGCTGCTAGCAATGGATACTTCATGACAAACACTAGGGATAAAGCCTTCACCCTCATCGACAACTTGGCTGCAAGTTTTGGGAACTATTGTCCACAATATTATCAAATCAAGAAGGTCAATAATGTGGATATTCAGAGGATTGATGAGATTCCAGAGAACCTCGACATGCTTATCATTCAAGTCGTGGAGAGAACTGAGGAGTGCATCAGCTGGATGACACTAGGGAAGTCGATCAAGTTCAGGTTGAGTCTGAAGATCAGAAAGAAGTCAATTATGTTAATTAGAAAAATAAGCGACATAACCAGAACTATCTCTCATACAGGAGCACCAACGTCAAGAATCCACAGGACATCATCATGCCACCTTCAATGATGCCACAGGAATCACCATTTCAGGGTAAACTGTTTGTGCAGAATTCAAGGCAGAGGTGGAACAACCAAAGGTCGAATTCAGGAGCTGGAGATTGGCAAAAACCTTACAAGCCTTACACACAAGAACCAACACAGCAAGCTATTTCATCTGGAACTTCTAATGATATGATTAACGCTCTCATTCAACAGCTTGCAATCGAACAGCAAAAGTCTACTAGGGATCTCAATACTAATATGGACAACATGTACAAGGATTTGAACAATAAGTTTGAATCCATCTTACTACACTTGAAAAAGTTGGATACACAAGTGGCACAAACAGCTGAAGCTATGAGAAGGCCACAAGGAGCTTTACCGGGTAAAGTTGAGAAGAACCCTAGAGAATCTTGCAATATTGTGAATCTTAAGGCTAAGGAACTCAATGTGGATAAGGAGAGCAGCTGTAAGGATAAATATATACCTCCTATACCTTATCTCAAGAAGCTTGTAAAGCAAGAAGATCAAGGAGAATTCACCATTCCTTGTTCTCTTGGCAAGTTGAAGTTTGGTGATGCTTTGTGTGACACTGGTGCAAGTGTTAGTGTGATCTCGTTGGAGACAATGAGGGAGCTTGGAACTGAGCTTATGCAGGAGCATACCTCCTCCATTTTGTTTGGTGATGCCACTTCTAAGACCCCAAGAGGCAGGTTAGTTGATTTTACTGTCATTGTGGGAAATTGCAAGGTTCCAACCGATTTTACGGTTGTTGAGATGGCTAAGGAAAGAGCTGTGCCCATTCTGTTGGGTCGACCATTCTTGAATACTGTTGGGGCAAGGATTGACTTTCCCAACCAGAGAGTGGTGCTCTAAAATGTTGATAAAGGAGTCTCCTATCCTATTAGAAAATCGACTAAGAACCTGTGTAGTGTGATTAGGAGTCTTGTTGAAAATGAGAAGATTAGGTTGTGAATTTGATCAACACAAATTTGGAGTATGAGGAACCAGAGTATTGGTCATCAGATGAAGAGTATGAGATCTATCATGAGCAAGCGGGAGAATTGGCTGACTATGATGATGATAGTATCCTCACTGAGAAACCCGATGAATATTATGAGAATATACTTTAGAATTTGTGTTTGAAGATATTTGCACAAAGACTTAGTCTTGCATCTCCTAGACCATATTCAGTGAAGGAATTGAAGCCTGATGGAACTGCAATGTTGCTGGACACAACATGTGCTTAATTCCACAGGAAGGATGAACAACTCAATGAGTTCATCAAAGAAGAGATGAAAACCAATGGAGTGATCATTCCTCCCAAGGATGATTTAGCCAAATAAGTGGCATTCAAGTCAAGCTATTGACTTTAAACAAGCGCTGAGTGGGAGGCAACCCACTAATAGGTAGTTTTTATTTTCATAGTTTTCTGTTTTAGTTTGATTTTTGGTTTTGTTTTGAGTTTGTTTTTGGTGAGAAAACGGGCAAAGACGCTTTGATCGATCGATCCATCTAGCGATCGAGATCAGCGGTTCTTCAAGAGCCTACGCTCGATTTGATGATTGATCTACACATATGTGATCGATCAATCATCAAAGCAAAATGTACTATGCTTGATCTTGTGATCATCCTCATCAGGAGGATTGATCGATCAAACATGTAAGGAGAGGAATGTTGGATCTATTGATCGACCTGAAGGTAGGTGATCGATCAATTTAAGTGGTACGATCGATCAATCAATGCCTTTATTGATCAATCAATAGAGAAGGTAAGTCTTTATAACGTAGAAAACACGGGTTTCGTTCAAAATATTCTCTTTCGCGGGTTGTAGGCGACTTTTAGGCGAAAAACTTGAAAATCCTCTATCTTCCTTGATTCTTAACCGTTTTCTTTGATTCAAAGGCCTAACCTGATCAAAATTTCATCCTCTATCCAATTACCTATTTATCTGGTTCGATTGGCAAAGGTATGGCTTCTAAGTTTTCGATTTAAAAGTGACAAAAATTGGTAAGATTTTAGGGAATTCTAGATTTTGATTTATTATTGCTCAATTCTGTTAATCTAATATGTAGTCATGATTATAAAGTGATTTCGATCAATCTTACTGATTGTATTTGTTAGATTTTTGCCTAGAAATTAATTGTTAGGTTGTTGGAGAATTTTAATAAATTTTGGATTTTCGATATGGAATTGGGAATTTGTGTTGTTGATTGAAGCATTGCTGGATGATTTAGATGTTTAATGAATAATTTAGCAATTGATTTCAGATAATACTCATTAGGATTCCATATTTTCAATTCCCCAAAATTTTTGAGGACATTGATTTTTCTCAGTTTTGTTTGATCGATATATGCAGATCATGGATAAAACTTGCGAGGGTAAGAAACCTTCTCGTAAGGTTAGATGTTTAGTGAACACAGAGGCATTATAGTCTTCGAATCCCCAAGTGTTCGAGCAAACATTTTTACCTTGGCCTAGACCGGATGGTAAACCTTTTGAGAGGAATTTGGGCAATAGGTCGGATCCGTCGTTGTTGAAGAACGACAATGCTTACAGGAAGAAGACAGAGGATTCAAGATAGGAGAGTTTCCATTCTATGTTTTATGATCAGTTATTGAGGAACAAGCTCGTCCCGACCAAGTTTTTATGTCCAACGACATTGAGAAAGCTTGGTATTCTCGATGATGTGATGGGTATGCTCGAGATATTAGGCCTTGGTACCTTCATGACCAAGCTACAGCGGGTGTACCCAGAGGCAGTCCGACAGTTCTTAGCCTCATGTGATCTTCATCTCGCAGCCAACCCACATACTCCTTTGTATGCGGCTTATATGTCATTCATGTTCCATGATGTTTGGTACCACTTGACCATTCAGCAGATTTGCCAGATTTATGGGTTCAGTGAGGAAGCTAACAGTCAGCTACCTTCTCGTCAAGGTACTCCTATTAATGCTCTTTGGGATATTTTGGCTGATGGTGCATTTTAGGGCATAGATTCGAAGCTCACCTGCATTCGTAATCCTGCGATTCGGATTGTGGCCAAGATGCTAGGTTCAACAATTCTATGTAAGGAGATCAACCCTGCTTTGACCAAGCTAGTGTTAGAGATCCTCCATCATGCTTTATAACCTGCGATACCAGACTTATACGGTTCTGCACCTACTCTTGATGTCGGTCCTTGTGACATCAACAAGGGATATGTGTTCGCGAAGCTTCTTCCCAAACATCGTTTCAGAGGTACTCCGAGTCAGGTAGTCTCTTGACCCCCATGTTTGAGTACTTGCAGCTGGATCTTAGCAACACAGTGAAGAATGAGAGGATCGCATATGTTGATGATCGGGTCTTGACCAACTTCACTTACATCACCGAGCATACGAAGTGGAGATATTTTACTAGAGATGTTGAGCCTTACCTTTGTTCCTTGCCTGCATCCGCACTTACATCTCTCACCTATAGAGAGAATGTAATTTTTGAGCCGCACATTGCAAATCCTGAGATTGCAGTACAAGAGAGAGAGAGAGCAGCTTCAGCCTCCACGACAATCTACACGGAGACATTCATTAGCCACAACCCCAACACATACACCTTCGCAGCTCAATGTTGCTCAGACACTTGAGTATCTTATTCCCAAGTACGGAGCAGAGTATGATATTCCTCCTTTCTCGGATGACTTTACTGAGCAGTAGTATCAACGTCGGCACTATGAGACCGAGTAGAGGAAGCATTCGATGAGGAGACTCCTTTGGGAGGCACTTAGGAGGATATTGGTCGCTTTTTGTATGAGTGCACCTGCTGTGGATCAGCCAGAGAATAGCACAAGAGCTGATGCACGTTGATCCGATGTTGCTGAACATCGATCTGAGGCTGATTCTGAGGACACAGAGGATCATCCACTTGAACAGTGTATTCCTCGTTGACATAGGCGAGTACCTAGAGACCGAGAGAGCCAGAGCCCTGAGTGACCGGTTTTTCTTACCCTTTTTCTTTCTTAATTTTTGATTTTTATTTTTCGATTTTGTTTCTTTTTATGCCTAAGTTGTGATCACTTCTAACTTGTTTACACACCGTCCCCGGTGTGAAGTAAGTCTGGGGGAGATGCACTTGCTGTGACCAACGCTTTTTGATTTGTTTTGTTTCTTTTTAGTTGTTATTTTTAGACTTTAACTCTATCTATGTTATGTTCTTGAGCTTTTAAAACATGTTGTCTAGGAACCATGATTTTTGAGGATTGTTGCACCCTTATGCTTTTAGGATCGTTGATATGCACTTGTTGGGAATCGATTGACTATTGGAAAATCTAGAGACAAAACATCTTCTCAATGACACATATCGATTTCAGGTATTCGAAGAATCTATTTCGATTTCAACTTTAACCTGGCTTAATTTTCTTGTCAAGGGGCGTGGTATGCATTGGATCGAATTCCTCTATTCAGTCCTGAAAGACTTATCTGTGTGAGTATGTTTCACCTCTCTTAGATATTCGAATATTTTAGGATTCTGATGTGACTAAAACAAAGTTCAAGCATGTTAAAAGATAGCCAAGAATCGAAAATTTTGAACCAATGAAGCCAATTTTGCTTTCATTCTTTGAGTTGCTAAAGAACCAACCATTTGAAAAAATAAAATGATACCCTAGGTAAGTAGGGAGATATCTGGTTGGACAGCCAATAAAAAAATGATACCCTAGGTAAGTAAGGAAAGATTGGCAGACCAGTCGATTAAAAAAATACAATGATACCCTAGGTAAGTAGGGAGAAATCGACTGCAAATGAATAGAATAAGAGGAAATGAACCATAGGAAGACAATCTTGTGTTCAGATAAAGGCTGATGATGACTCCATGTGTTCAATGATCGATACCCCCTTGATGAGACTTAGATGATTAGGAATTCGGTATGGTGCATTTGGGTATTTTGATATCGATTGTGGAGTCTAATTGGCAAGAAGCTAAGGTTGGGGGAAGTACAAAGTGGTCTCGATACCAGCAGGTAAGTATTGATTGGTTCATATAGAGTGTATTGTGCAATATCCGATGACGAATGAGTTCCTTGAGGGAATCTTCTCTTTGATTCTTTTCTTTCTTTGCTTGAGGACAAGCAAGAAGCTAAGTCTAAGGGAATTGATATAGCTTTATTTTACAGGTTTTAAGCTCATTAAAATGCCTACTTTTAGATTTTTTGTCTGTGTTTTGTGTTACTTTCAGTTGGAAAATGTAGGAACTTGGATTATTGGCATTGGAGCATCGTTTGGATGGTTTTGGAGCATTACTTGAAGTTTCACGGAAAAGGCCTATGATCGATCAATCAACACACTGATCGATCGATCAAACCTTCTTGTCAGAACAACGCTCAACCTCATGATCGACTGACGTGTTGAAGATTGATCACACAAGTCCACGATCAATCGATCAACATCTTGATCGATCGATCAACGAGCATCGATCATATCCAAATCATGTCTGAGTAGTTAACCAATCAGGTTTAGGATTCTAGGTGATGCAACACCAAGAACCAGAACCAGAACCAAGCCAGATCACTATTTCCTAACCATGGAGCATGGAAGCATGCAGCTAACGAGAGCTATGGAGACCAGCGAGTGGATTTCAGATTATATGGAGGCCAAGATCACAAGTTCCAGCTCAACAACCACTTGGAGCACGCACCTAACCCATATTGAAAATTCCACGAAGAAGAATCATTTCAAAAGGAGTTCATATGAAGAAGATATTGAAGATACAACTTCGAAGATCTTCAATAGATCCGATGGAGACATACAATCACTTATTAAGGCGATCCAGATGGTACATAGAGCACTAAGACATAAACTAAATTTCAATGGATTCTTGACTCAACAAGTTAACTCCTCAAAGTTGAATCACTCCAAAAGATGCTTGGAGTCAAAAGTTATGGATTTTAGAAGTTGGACCTTTGTGTTGAGGTCTTATTCGTGACAACGCCAAATATCAAGCTACACAGCCCAGCTCAGAAGCGGCATTCACGCTGGACCACTTGGAAAATAATATTGGGCCTTTCATGGTTCCAAAAAGCCTAAGAACGTATCAATTCACCATCAGATCCTACAGATACATACCCAACAAGAAAAAGATCTGTTCCGGTGCTGTTTAAGGAATGTTTGGGATTTGCTTGCTTCTAATGACTTCAAACTTAAGTGTGGCGACCAGGAGACTCTCCAAACCACTTAGAAACATCCAGAGAAGTCTCACCAAGCTCTAGCACACACAGGATTAGGCGAATCCTCCCATTTGAAAACTTTCCATATCCGGCCGATCATCACATCTTCCCCAACGGCTCCAAGATCGGAGGCCACCATCACTTGTCTGTTGCACACTTATTTCTTTGATATTTCTTTCATATTTTATGCTCATGACCGTTGGCCCTTTGTCTTGTACGAGCTCTATATAAGCTCACATTATTTCTATTGTATTCACCATGTTTTAAGTTATAAAAAGAGTATTTCTTTTCAAACATGTGTCTTGAGCCTTTGCCGACTTAATCTCTTTGAGGATTCGAGAGAGGGAGCCGAGATCAGGTATTGTGATGAATCCAAGCTTGATCGGACCGAGATTATCAAAGGAATCAGCACTCTCTTTTGTGATTCTCATTCGCCTAGTTCTGCACAATTTAGTCTCCAACGATTCGGACTCATCAAGGTCGGATCTGTGGATTCATACCCATTCTACAGCCATTGAGGCTTGTATCACTAGGGATTTAGGAATCAATGATTAGGAACAAATAGAATCGAATCTAATAAGACTATTCTCCCTCTAATTCTTGTGCTTAATGCTTAGAGTAGCCTGATCAACTAATCTATGAACCTAGGTTGTTAGCATTCCAAAAGCTTGCTAGGAATCTGAACTAGTTTAGATGAGAAATCAATCTTAGACTGCGATAGCTGATGTTTAGGTTGATTGTGGATAGTTGAACCTACCTGATTAATACATATTCGTAATTTGGAACCAACGAGAGTTAGGACCACTAGATTATTGAGTATAGTCTCGAGTGCTACGAGAGTAGGCTTGTTATACCTTTATGTTCAAGTCAAGAAATGAGCTTAACATTGTTCTGAATAGTTTCCCTAATTAGATTCCTACATCCCGATGAATACCCTATGCCTGGTGCTTTTTTATTATATAGCTTACATCGTTTAAGTTACTAGTTAATCACCAAAATCTGATTAGTATAGCTTGAGAAATATAGTCGACAATCATTAGTGCAATACTTGATTCTTCATGGATATGATCCTTAAGTACTACTACTTCATTGTTGTGCACTTGCAGTAGATTGCTTTAGGTTAAAACCTGATCCGCATCAAGTTTTTGGCGCCGCTGCCAGGTAATCAAGTAATTGCCTTTCGATTAAGATTTGCTTTCAAGTCTATACTCTTTTACTTACGTTTTATTTTGTGTTTTGTTTTTTTGTTTTTATTTCAGGTTTATGCACCGAAGGAGTCAAGGTTCAGACAATCTACTTGGTTGAACAACAAAAAACTTGCTAGAGTTGAAAGAGAAAATTGCAGAGCTAGAGCAATGAGTCAGGAAAACCAGCAGGATCCTCAAGACCATGAGACTCGGCCAGCTATTCCAAGAGATCAGGATGTTCAGCAAACAGTTGAACCATTACAGAGAGATTTGGTTATGCTCAAGTTGCATCAAGAGCAGCCTCGACGACAAGCTATAGGTGATATGGATACACCTCACACATACTATCAGAATAGGTCTGNGCTATCCAGAGGCAAGACTATGAGATCAAGCCTCAGCTGATTGAATTAGTGAAGCAATATGTCTTCAACGGTCTCCCTGGAGAGAACCCTATGAATCACATTGAGAACTTCGAAGACATGTGCAGTACCACGAGTTTGAATAGAGTCCATGCGGACTTGTAGTAGATTGCTTTAGGTTAAAACCTGATCCACATCAGTTCCACATGCTTGGCATTTTCCCATGTAAGGGCGTGGCTATCGCTGCCCAGAGTTGGTGTTGCGAGACTAATTTTGGTTCAAGTGAGAAAATTGACGAGTGTCTTGATTGTTGGTTTTGCGGTTTCTGTTTTGTAACAGATTGGATGTGGCTAGAAATGAGAGAGGTTGATGTGTTGTTGCTGCTATTGGTAATTCACGGTTTAAGAGTTTTTTGTGAAGCTCTGTGAATGAGATGAGAGTGTCACGGTTCTTCACAACATTGACAACTTGCTTGAACTCTTCACTAAGACCATCGAGGACTGCATCAATGAGATCTTCTGGATCAAATGGACTACCGAGGAGAGCTAAGGCATCAGCTTTGACTTTGATTTGTTGCATAAACTCAGCAACAGATTAGTGTCTTTCACACAGTGATTGAGTTGTTGTTTTAACTGCTTGATGTGGCCTCGTGTATGTTTCGCATACGTGAGAGATAGAGTATTCCAAGCTTCATGAGACGTGGTGGAAGTGGCAAATTGGCAATCAACGGTTGAAGTACCATGTCAATGGATCCGATGAGAGCACTATAGAGGAGGGAGTCTTGACGTTACCAGAGAATAAACTCTAGATTCGATTGTTCAACATCATTGATGGTGACAACAGGAAAGGGAGGTGTAGTTGTAGCATCAATATACTTGAGGAGATCATAACCTCTAAGTAGAGACTTGATCTAGATGCTCCATATGAGATAATGTGTTGAAGATAGTTTGGTAATATTCACCATATTAAGAGAAAGTGGAGATGGTGTTTCTGGGATTTGAACCACGAAGGGTTAAGGGGAAGTGTTGGTTTCCATTGGAATGCAAAGGAGAGGATATGTTGTAGTTAAACAGAGAGCTCTGATACCATGCAAAAGTTAAGAGAATGATAATGTATTGTATTGATATTAGGAGAATACATAAAGTGTGCATATATACATGAAGTAGTGATACAGGTATAGAAACTGTAAATGCTAAAGATATTGACAGATACTATGGCTATGATCTAGGGATCATGATACTTCTTTCCTATAATCAGGACGACAAAAAAAGCTATCTCTAGAGACTGAAATAGCCTCTTTGATATCTTGACGTTTTCATGGGTCTAAGAAACGATTTTCAAATAGAATTATTTAGATAAGTTTTTACGCGATATTTGTGTGACTTTCATACTCACTGGGAGAGATTCTTCCTTTATGGCTCTAAGCTGTTTTTTGGCTAATCGAGAAAAAATCCAAAAGTAAAGGAGAAAACCATTGTGGAAATTTGCAAGATTAAGGAACATATTAAGTCCAAAAGACATCAAGAAAATAGATTATCTACAAGCAGCTTTGTCAAAGATTCTCAAATTGTATCTTTCTGTTCCGGTCGTATACAACCTTCAATGGCGGTCCTTGACTCTGCTTAAGCAAGGATTTTGCGTATTGCCAAATAAAATATGTAGAGCCCGCGATTATATACCTCTATAGGGATAGAATTGATGTGAAAAGTGGTCATAAGGTTGAGCCAAATCACCGCCACCAGAGAAGTAAACATGCCGTCAATATGTTCTTCCCTCCAATCTCTCATCGCTGCCAGGTGTCCGATGCACACTTAATCTTGTTTTAAATCTTCTTCACATTCTCACCGTTGTTACTTCTCCGCCGTCTCTACCGGTGAAGCTTCTGAATAGTTGTGGTCCTCCTCCTCTCTCATGTAAGTACGGTGAACTGAGGTCGGGTTTCTAGCAATAGTACTCCTGCACATATCTGAGTTCCTCCTCGCCACGCTCGTCTAAGACGTCGTTGAGTGGTTAAGGGTCATGAGCTGAGTCAGTCGTCAGTGATGTTGCCATTGTTCGCCGCTGCAGTTGCTTCAGCCGTCGGGGTATTCCTCACCAGAGTTGTCTCCAGTTGCTGGGTAGTTATTTCTTCTCTCCTTTTTCTTTTAGGTCTGGTTTCATCTTGTCCCGGTTTAATTAGAGGACAACTAGATCTAGGTATTGATGGTCCGGTTTTAAATGATTGTTTTCTTAATTATATGAAGCCAGTAAGCAAACAACGAATCCATGAGTATTTGAGCAGCTGCGTGTTTGGATAGTCTAAGTACTTCTATGATTTGGGTTTGCGTGGGTTACTGCCATATTTGGGCTTTTAGGTCTTGCTAGCTCGGTTTCCGTTGTTGTTACGTTTGATTGCATCTCGTATTGTCGCCTCTACGGTTCTTTTTGAAGTAGGTGGTTACTATCAGCCATTTTTCATATTAGTGCTCTCTCACGTTTCTTGCGGGTTACTCTCAATCAGTTAGACGTATAGATCCGAACATTGAAGAATTGTCTCTTGGACCGGGTTGCTAGTGATAGTTAATGAAATTTGTGAAGTATCGCTAGGTCTCAGTGTATGTGCTTTCTGCTACTTTGGTCTTTCTGCTTCACTCCTCTTCTTTGTTCTTGGTGTTTGGTTGCTTTTCGATTCTGAGTTTGTTGTATATCGTATTTTTGGTTATTTTTGTTGTTTTTATTAACTCCACTTTCTTTATTATTTTTGTATGTATGTCAAAAACTTGAAAATTGGTTTGAATATAAGACCTTAAATTTGATTAAAAAAATGTTAAGCCAAAGATGGCTCTAACTATGTACATGAACGCTTGAAGGTTAATATGGTCAAGAGGCGTGAAAATGGTTGTAATTTGGGTGATTTTAAATTGGATTAAGTATGACTTTTGCAAATTGGCAACAAAAGAAATGCAGATTAATTCGAAGTGGACGTATAGAAAACAGCTAAACGAAGATGTTCAAACGTAGAAGATGAAAACGTGGACACTAAGCTACTTAGATTCTTTTGTGTCAAACTTTACTTTGATTTTTATTTATTTTATAATTTTTTTTCATTAAATTAATTATGTTCGTCGTTCTAATCTTTCCAACGTGTTGAATAACGTGGTTCGATTTATATATACATGTAGAATAACGTGGATTACTCAATATTTATTCATTTATAGTTTAAAACTAGATGAATATCCGTGCATGCACGGAATAAATTTATATATTGTTTTTTTCTTCTGATTTTTGATATATATATGATATATTGAATTTGAGGTATACATAAATATATATATATATATATATTTGTTTCTTTTTTCGTCATATATATGTGTTTTTTATATAGTATATATATGGTTGTTTACTTTCATCATCATTAGTTAACAATTCAATCAATTCATTTGGAGGTATCTTGAGCTTCGGCAACTGTATTTTTTTCTTTTTTTCCTTTTATACAGTACATCGAGAATACATAATTTATTAAATACTTTTTCTTTTTCAATCTCTCATTATATCACATAACAGCCCCACAAATTTTTTATTCATGTATAGGTCACCAAAGACTTTGTATTATCAAAGACTTTTAAAAGAGTTTTGTTTATATACCTCAAATCATATGTTTGATATCAATGATTTTTCCTTATTTTTAAAATATTATTAATTCATCTTTCAATGATTTTTAACATACAATAACCATAGTAAACTTAGTAAATACCAAATCTATAATGAAAATCATTAATATCAAACAGATGATTTTATTTTATCAACGATTTGTGTTCTCTAAGTTTACTGTAACACCCACTTTGTGTTATAATGCCAAAAATTGGAAAATAAAGTTATCATGGGTGATCATCTAGATATACGGGTGATCATTTAGATAAGAACCACAAATGTTATGACCAAACACACTAAAATAGAGTTAAGTATAGTAAGAACACTAAACATTAGGATCAAACTCTATTAAAACTCAACCTATTTTATCTTGAACCAAACTCATATCATATCAAATAGATTACCTCAATTTCGAAATTAAAAGAATACATGTTTTGTTTGTTTTAGTAGATGTAGTATTAGATAGGTCACTTAATACTCTTTGAAAAATAGGTGAGGGTGTTGATAATCCATCACTGCATAGTGTAAAAAAATGATAAACATCACCATAATACGATTACTTCATAAGACAAATTTTTATTAACATTTATATAAAAAAAAATTATAATAAATATAATGTTCATGTAACCAATATTACATTTTGCTCTTTTTCGTAATAAGTCTTGTGTATCTGTATCATGGCATATTGAATTTTTTCTTCATGGTTTTAGAGAGACCGTGTAAAAGGAAAAGTTATCAATATTTTTTTCTCTGTAAAATATGATTGAAAGCTATGAATATATAATAAGTAGAGAAACCAACACAAATTGATTTCAGTAAGAATTAATATATCTAGATAAAAATCGAACCCTAGAATTATTCTTATTTTATAGGTTATTCAAATTATATAACTAATATATAGAATTATCTATAATATATGAACTCATACATTACATAATTATATATAAAATTAGTTTATAACTAACATATGGAATTATCTAAAATATATGGATTTATAATAATCATTTATTAATTTTAAGTATATATATAATCCAAGTTTTAAGAACTAAAAACCTAGATATTAATCGAACCATATAATTATTCCTATTTTATAGATTGTTCAAATTATATAATTAATATATGAAATTATCTAAAATATATGAATTTAATGTTTATATATATAACTATATAAGTGAATTGAAATCAAGGTTTTTTATTAATTTGTAAATAAGTGAATATATAAGTGAATTGGCTATATATATAAGTGAAATATAGGTGAATTGGAATATATAAGTAACTCTATAAGTGAATTGAAATCAAGGTTTTGTTATTAACCTGTATAAGTGAATTGGCTATATATATAAGTGAAATATATGTGAATTGGAATATATAAGTAACTATATAAGTGAATTGGAGTCAAGGTTTTGTTACTAACCTGTATAAGTGAATTGGCTATATATAGTAGTATATATCAAATTATATAAGTGAATTATATATAAATTGTTGTTATAAACGATTATTACGAAAAGTAAAGACCACAAAGAAATTAAGTAAAAGATCTGAAAATAACAATAAAGTTTAAAATTTAATCTTTTTGAACTTCAAGGACTTTGTTGCGCTGGGCATATCATTAGGGTCGTCATCAAGTTATGAAGTTCATTCCTTTCTTTTTGAATGTGGTGTCTTAAAACCACCTTTGATTGATTCATCAGTTGTATCTTCACTACCCATCAAGGAATGTACTTATAATAATCAATATTTTTAAGGTTTGATTTACATAAAGACAAATGTAATATAATGAATGATGGTTACATGTGTACAAAATATAGATTATCTTAGATGAGGAGAATGAATAAGGTTGTCATTATAATCTTATTCATGTAAAAATAATAAATTCATATAACATATATATAAATTTACCGAAAAAATTGTGTTTCATTAAATTCTTTTAGTAGTTCAACATTGTTCACCAATTGATTAACTTTATAGGTATGATCATGATTCTTTGAAAAATGTCTCTTTTCAAAACCAACAACGAATATGGAACTCTTTCCAACCAAATTAGTAATGGCCATTGGAAACTTCTCAGGATTCTCAATCTATAAAAAAATATTTATAATATAAGTTTGAATTTAAAATCTTAAAAATATTTGATAGATATATAGACAATTAATCAACTATGGAATAATTGTTTTACCTCTTGGACATATTCAGCCAAGTCTGCTGCGAAACGATTAATTATTTGTTGAACAATGTAATCAAAGATTAAAAATCTTGATTCCCTAATATCATATTTAACTTTCACAAAAATGTAATACCTATAAAAACATTAAGTATACATGAAAATCAAAAAAGCAAAGATAAAATTTTGAGTATGATATATTCAAAAATGTATAAAAGGAAAAAAGTAGCTTACTTGGGAACCACTTCACTAACATTTGAATTACCATTATTACAATACCATACTCGATTTTCCAAAATCTCAACATCATTGTCATTGTCTTCTTCATAACAATCAATAGGATATACTTTCTTATTGCAAACTTTACAACTCAAATAGCACCACCCGCAATTATAATCTATGTCAAGCATAGACATCATGGTGACATATGATCTAATCTAGATTAAAAGATATGAATATTTAATTATTAACATATATAAAGTAGTTTGTATATGTATCAAACAAAGTTTAAAAATGATAAAATTTATTTACATTGGTGCCACCAATTTGGTGGTATTGGCAAGTTCTTTGATTATCTTTTTAGGAAAATGGCTAAAATTTTCCAAGAACTTTTCGAGAAGAATCTTCTAATACCCGAGTGATGAAGGTACAATGATATGCATGGTTTTTAGCACGTTTTAGGAGTTCTATTTAGCCGTTTTTA
>OVBA01005784.1:0-18828 GCA_900406435.1 Lepidium aucheri
GAGGATTTGATGGATTCCGAGGTTCCTCAGGTCGGTCCAACTGATACAGCTCAGAGGATCGATTAGTCTTCGTCCTTTAATTTGATTTGCACTTTGTTTTATTCCTTGTAATAAGATGACGGATATGCCGTCATTGTTTATTTTATCATTTTGATATGCCGAGCTGCCTGCTGATTTCAAGACAACGGCAGCTCGGGCTTCCCGAATTATTTTGTTTTCACTCTATTTTATTTTATATTGATTTTGTTTCGCGCCAATTTCTTAATGTTTTATTGGGCTGCTTCGATCTAACCGGGTGATCAAGCCGGTGATCCAAATCTAACGGGCTTATGATTCTTGCGCTCGTCATAGTTTTACAGTTATTGGGCTTCTGTTTCTCGTTATTTCTGGGTCGAGCAAGCCCATTCTCTTTTTGTCCATTTAGGAAACACCATCTGTTTAACGCGTGCCACTCTGGTCATCTTTGAGCGCGTGATTGTTGAATTTTTTTACGCGCTTCCATCTTACTGTTAGCTTCGTCCACGTGGCAGTCATCGCGTGCGTTGGCGTAGACGAGCTTTGATCGTTCCCAAGGACAGGTATAATTATGACGGGATGTTTCCACTTCCGCACATTCCCTGACCGTTCGATGGTAACACGTGTCGGTCATCGCGTTGCTCCTGTCTGCACGCCAGGGCAGTTATCGAGGAGTGGTCTTTTAGGTGTCAAAGACACGTCTCCACTCCTCACCTTCTTTCTCTATTACTACGAGTTTGAAGCACCAAAATTCGCAAAACCAAGTACTCAAAACTTTCTCACTTTGCCCTTGTTTTATTCCATCATCTCTCTTTTTCGTACATTTCTTCCTATTTCTTTCGATTCTTCTATCGCGAGCAATGTCTTCTGTATCTCGCCCTTCATCCGAAGACATGATAAGCGATAGTCAAACTCAGCCCTTGATGCGGCGGCGACGACGTCAACAACGGTAGGAATCATCGCCAGAGCACCGGGATTCCTCCTCAAGCTCTGAGGATGATCCTCTCGATGTTGTAAAGTACTTTGTCGAGTCAAAAGTATACCGCCACTCTCCTCCTTAAGGCGAGGAATGATTTGGGCCTCATCCAAAGTCGGCAATCACTCGAAGTCTCCTCACTAAGTTCGGGGAGAAATTTAATTTTCCGGAGGAGGTGACTACTCTTGTCCCGAGGACAGGCTCATCACCGGAGGTGCTTCCGCCCGGCTATCTTTGCGCATACGCGCTGTACTTCATGGAGTGCAGGCTCCGATTTCCTATCCCGGCGGAGCTGCTTCAGTGGCTGGACGCCGTGGGACTCTGCTTCCCGCAGATGTGCCCCTCCGTGGTGCGGACAGCTTTAGCTGTGTTTACGCGAGCTATCGAGGTCAGCCGCCCTTTGCACGGCGCGGATCTAAGGTGCTTTTACAGCATCAAGAAGAATCCCAAGGGACGAGGCACCTATTACCTGTCACCTCGGAAGAATCAGAAGGTCGTCGATGAGCTCCCTAATAAAGACACAAAGCGGCCAGAAAAATATTTTTTCTTCAAAATTTGTGAAGCAAGCGTTGGTGACTTCCCAGTGGAGTGCATTCGGACTTCGTGGGCGACCATGCTTGGTGCGCTCCACGGGGTCGTACTGTTTTTTTTATAGTTCTAATTACTTTACTTTTTGCGGTTACAAGGACTTACAGCTGCCCACCATCTTCGGAGCTTGTAGAATTAGCAACCCTTCTTAGAGGAGAAGTTTTGTTGTGGACAGCATTTTCTAGAGAGAGACTTGACTCGGCTCTCTGGTCCCCTCGCCCTGGTAAGTTATACTCGATTTCTCTACTGAGTGTTATTTTTGCTACTGATTCTCATAATTCTTATGCACTTTAATGTAGTTTCAGGAGTTCCTTCGTCCATTTGTGCCAAACCGCGAGGAGGAAGAACACGTTCGAAAAGAGCTCGGAGAGAAATGCCTTTCTCACTTCCAGCTCGTCTTTCCCGTGACCTTGCTACTGGGGTCACCATGGAGGATTTAGTTCCTGCCCCAAAGGCATCAGCAACTCCGGCTCTGCCTCCAATTTCTGAAGAGGTCGAGCATGATGTCCAAATGGAGGATGCGTCAGTCCAAGCTGAAAAGGAGCTGACGACCCAAACAAGACCTTCCTCCGAGCATATGGAGGTCGATAGAGTGGAGCCCGGGGGCGAGTCTGCCCTTCCTGCTTTAGTACCAGCTTCAGGGACTATGGAGGTGGTGACCTTTTCCGCTCAGGTTCTAGCTTTACTCCCGGCTCCCCCCAGCTCGACAGAGGCGTTAATAGTTACTCCGGCCATTACGCCGAGAAGTAGGAATGAAGCTCCGCCTCCAGGGACAAGTGATGCGTCTAGAGCCGCAAGGGTCAGTAGCCGACCGCCTCAAGATCCACGAGCCATTTTACTGAAGTTCCGGACTCCCGATATGCATATTCCTCCGGCTAAAGAGATGATTTTTAGTGCAGAGTATCAAGCGGTGGCCGATGCCAATGTCAAGGTATGTTTTAGTTCTATCTTTGTTTTATCCTATTTAGTCCTCTCTTTATTAACTCAACTTCTTCTTTGTTGTAGGCTATTGTTATGCGGAATAAATATATTGAAGCCGTTGAGAGACGCACAAGAGAGCTCATGGCGAAACACGAAGAGGAAATGCGCGCTCTTAAAACCGCGCATGACGAGCTTGTTACCAAGCTTGATGACTAGGAAGACGCGCTGCTCAAAGAAGAGAGAGAGCACGAACGGCTCGAGGGGTTAAACTCCAAGGCCTTGCTTCGGGCTGACCAAGCTGAGATGCTTAATTGGGATTTAAAATGGAGGCTTGACGAGGCGGCAAAGGAGCGTGCTGGACTTCAAGAAAAACTCAACTCTTCCCAAACTGCCATGGAGGAGTTAACTTCAGAGTTAGAAACTCTGAAGCTCGAGAAATCTGCAACCGCTTCCTCCTTATATGAAGCTAAGGTTAAATTTGCCGAGAAGTGGAGCAGAAAGAAGAAAGCCATAGCAGGGGAGCTGAAAGCTCGTGAGGCCTTGGGCAACTTAGCCTTGTTGGCCAGAGTCCAGAGTAATACTCTGGACCTTGAGAAGGAGACCGCTGAGTGCCTCGAGCTTCGCAAAGAAGGGAAAGCCGAGTATGAGGAAGTGTCAGACTATGAGCTGGATGCATAGCCCTCCTCTTTTTTTGTTAGTTTGTAATTTTTACCTACTTCTGTATTGGGTCTTATCCCTCTTTTGTGGTTACTTAAACTTTCGCCTGTTATTATCTATTTGGTCTTCTTTCCTTTAGCCTATTTTCACTTCCCATTTGCTTAATTAGTACTTAGCCGTTTATATCTATTTTTTTTTTTGGGCTGCACTTGCTTCAGCAAGCTGCCTACGTACCTCACACAGAGGATCAAACCTTACGTAGTTCATCTATTCTGCATTTTTCTTTATATTTTCTTTAGATATAAAATTTCTTAAGGTTCATTATATTCCATGGCTTTAGCTCTGTTTTTCCCGAATCAATTCTTTTAATTTTGTACACTCCGGGTCTGACTTCGTCCTCGATTTGGTAAGGGCCTTCCCAAGATGTTCCCAATTTACCCGCATTTAGCTCGCGGGTATTTTTGAATACCTTCCTTAACACCAAATCACCTATATGCAGTTTTCTTAAGTTGACCTTAGCATTATAGAACTTTGAAATGGTATTTTTGTAATTTGTAGTCTCATATTGGCCAAGTCTCTTTTTTCTTCTATCAGGTCGACCGCGTGCTCAAGCATCTCACTGTTTGCATGCTCTGATTCTGGAGCCTGAATCCGTCTCAGGCTCAGAACTGAGATTTCAGCTGGCACCACGGCTTTTATACCGTACAATAAGGAGAAAGGTGTTTCTCTCGTTGCTCTTCTCGGCGATGTTCTGTACGCCCATAATACACCATTTAGCTCGGAGTACCATCCCGACTTCTTTGATTGGAGGCGCTTCTTAAGAATACTTAGAATAGTTTTGTTTGTTGCCTCAGCTTGCCCATTCCCCTGCGAATAGCGCGGGGTCGAGGTTGACAGTTTTATCTTTCATTTGTCACAAAATTCCTTGACGGGCTTCGAGGTTAAGTTCGTTCCATTATCTGTTACTATCTCGTTTGGGAGTCCATGGCGACACACGATGTTTTTCCACAAGAACTTCGACACCTGGGTTCCTGTAATGCTTGGATACGCTTCTGCTTCGACCCATTTAGAGAAGTTATCAGTTAAGACAAGAAGAAAACGGACTCGACGTATTCCGGATGGCTCTAATGGCCCTACAACGTCCATTGACCACCTCATAAACGGGTAAGGAATTATCGTCGAGCTAAAGAGCTCGGCTGGCTGGTTGATCATTGGCGCGTGCCTTTGGTATTTTTGGCATCTCTGAGAATGCCTCTCGCAATCGGAGATGATCGTTAGCCAGTAGTACCCTTGTCTCTTAATCCGAATTGCTAATGCTCGTCCTGCCGCATGGTTACCGCAGCTTCCTTCGTGCATTTGACTCAAGATATCGGCTGCTTCCTTGTTGCTTACACACCGCAGATAAGGGCCAGATATGCTTCTTTTATAGAGTTGGTTACTTATTATCGCGTATCTTGCACTTTGCAATTTTACTCTCCGAGCTTCCCATTTTTCTGAGGGTAGCTCTCCAGTCCATATGTAGCGTTGAATTGGGTTGCGCTAATCTTCCTCAACAGAGATTAACTCGCCGTTGCTAGCCGCGTCGTTTTCATCGTTTAAGGAATGGTCAACTGCTAATACGTCTTTTTGGTCGATGCTTGGCCTTTTTATATGCTCAACAGGTATTACCCTCTTCGTGTCCAAATCAGATGTTGCGGCTAAGGCTGCGAGGGCGTATGCCGCGGTATTTTCTCCTCTCGAAATTTTGTTGAGCTCGACAATGTCGAACTGCTTGATTATTCCACTTACAAGCTCTTTATATGCGTTCATCCATTGATTTTTTGCTTCATATTCTCCTTTTATCTGGCTAGAGATAAGTTGTGAATCCGTGTGAGCCGTTAGTTCTTTCATCCCCAAACTCACGGCTAATCTTAGACCGGCTATTAATGCCTCGTATTCTGTGACATTGTTTGATGCATCAAAGCATAGGCGAAAATATTGCTCAATGAGCTCACCAGCCGGGGATACTAGTCGTATGCTGATTCCTGCCCCTTGCTTCGACGATGCCCTGTCGACGTGTAACTCCCACCTCCTGCTCGGAGTCAACCCGACTTCATTATTTTGAGCTAGTTCCACGACGAAGTCGGCCAATACTTGAGACTTTATGCTTGTCTGGATTCGGTACTCGATGTCGTATTCGCTGAGCTCGATAGCCCATTTTACTAATCTCCTTGACTTGCTCGGGCTGTGCAAGATCATTCTAAGAGGCTGCGAGGTCATTACTACTATCGGATGGGACTGTAAATAGGGTCTAAGTTTCCTAGCTGACGTAACCACTGCCAGTGCTAGCTTTTCGTCGATCGGGTATCTTATTTCTGCTCCAACGAGCATGGAGCTCACGTAATAAGTTGGTTTATCCGCTGAGGTTCTCTTTTGAATAAACATTGAAAAATGTTTAAGAAATCCTTCGGCCAGCTGCTCGAAGTTTTCGATCGTGTTTGGTTTTAACGATGAGAACCAATCGAGGGCTGACCCAGCGAGGTTCTCTGAGAACAATTGACATAAGCCGACATCTCGCTCTTCGCTACTAAAGTGTGCTTTCATTGCTGCTAGACAGAATATATTTAAATGTGCGACAGGGTCAGCGTTTCCTTTGAACGTCGGGACCTTAACTTTTCCGACGTCTCTTATCACCGTACTCATTATTCGATCTGTAAATGGTGTCTGTCGTGTTAATTTGATTACGCGCTGGATATCCGGCGCCAAAGTTATTGCGCGATGGATATGTGATCTCATCTGGGCGTGCTCATATCGCTGATTTGCGATCAACGTTCGCATCTCCTGAATTTCTTTTTCGAATAAATCGTTATTCTCCGCGTTTTCATTCAAAGGAGGTAAAACCTCATCTATGTTCGTTCGATTATCATTTTTGTTATGTTGGCTGACGTTTACTGCTATATTTCTTAGGGTTTGATTTCCAGGGTTAGGTGATAATCGCAGAATCGACGCTTGTAGTTCGTTAAAACGTTGCTCCTGGTGGTCTAGCCTTGCTAAGATCTGTGCCGTTCGCTGGTTGTTCTGCTCGACAAAGTCGGCCATTAACTGTTTCAAATCATTTAGAGCTTGTCCACGCTGGGACGCGGTGCTTGGAGCAACCGGTCTCAAGGGTAGTCGGGATTTAATGGTGGTAGAACCTGTGATGCGGAGATTTCCTTGCCGGCGTTATTGATCCGCTCATTGGTTCGAGATTGTTTCATCCTTCAACTAGCTCGAATTCGCTCAGATCTACACTTCGTGCCCCACGGTGGGCGCCAATTTGTTGATGCTTAAGATCGGTTTCAATTTGGGCAGAAGCAAAAGTAAACGAATAGATCTCAGACTTTGAACTAGAAAATGGAAAGAACAATTCTTGTATTGATTTTTGCTTAAGGTTACAAAAGATATCCTCTCTCATTACAACTCTCCTTTATTTATATGCTTAAACTTCTAACCTAACTGCGCTGCCGCCCCTCCTCTTTCTTCGGCCTTTTCTTCGGAGCTCGCCAACGTATGCTGAGCCGTTTGAATTCTCCTATGGGCCTGGGCCGAGCTGCACAAATGGAGAAAGAGCTTAATCGGGTATGGGCCTTAATGGGCTTTCTGCAGCAAATGGGTCATGTACCAACAGTATCCTTTATTTATTTAACATACTAAAACTAATCAAATAATATTAAAATATAATTTTATTTTTGTTTAAAGGCAAATAAAATACCTCAAATCAAATAGTTCAAAATAGAGACAATGAAAAAAATAAAAACTTATTCATAAAAACTTATTATTACAACAAAATAACGATTGTAATAATAAGTTGTAATAAGTCATTTGAAATCATTATCGACGATGGTAAATTTGGAAGTAATTGGAATCGAGAAAATTCTAAAGTAATACAATAAAATCTTGCAGAGAAAGAAGATAATATATTCGAGTTATTTTCCCGCCAAAAAAATTTCCCGCCAAAAATTTTTTCCCGCCAAAATTTTTTTCAACAAAATGTTTTTTGGTAGAAAAATTTTTTTGAAGAAAAAGCTTTGCAGAAAAATATGGCGGAAAATTTTTTTTCGGGAAAATTGGCGGGAAATGTTTTTTTTTGAAAAATAAACTAAAAGTAAAATTACAATTTAAAAAAACCGAAGGAAAATTTTGACATAACCTATTTTTGCAAATGAGTATGCATGAAAAGTATTATTTATATAATTTTTTTTATTTTCTTAAATATATCTAAATTTAACAAATAGATTTAATAAATGAGTTTAAATGGGTACCTATTTAATTTTACTAAAACTCATTTAATAAATGGGTCTAAATGGGTAAACCCATATAAACCCATATAACATTTTTATATATATGAGTCTAAATAGGTTTAAAATTATACAACTTACCCATTTATTAAATGGGTTTTGCAAACCCATATTAACATCCCTACTTTTAATATAGGAGTAGTTTTTATATGACGGAGATTTGACATAGTCAATTTGATTAGTAATTAAAGATTTGATCTGATACAAGTTAAAAAAAAAATTATTAACTTTTAGTTTATTCATAACTAATATTTTTATAATAGTTTTAAAGTAATAGTTTTTTACAAATTTAAAGTAGTTATCTTGAAATGATTCTCTTAGAGATGTATAATGGAAATAGAATTCATTTGAGCTATGCTGTTATACTCATACTAGATGATGTCCCGTGCTATGCACGGCTTCGGTAATATTTGTTTGTTTTATTTATTTTTTTATGATTTGATTTGTATATGTAAATTTATTAATTATTTAATTATATATATATATATTGATATATTAATAATAAATTTGTAGTGATCACCAATATATATTGTACATGAAATAAATTTTTTTTTTCTGTTTACTTAAGTTTTGATGCATTACAATTTTACATATAAATTTTTTTGACTCGTGTTATTTACGTTTTGACTCATGCTCATTTGTGTTTTAGACTCGTTTATAACTTAATATTTAGACCCGTATTTATTTAGGGTTTGACCCCGTATTTATTTAGATTTTAAGATCTCTTTAATAATAAAAAAAATTAAGGAACACTTTGAGTCTTTTTTTTTTAGCCAAGTTCCTGCATAATGCAGGTGTTGGGACTCAATCCCCGGTTGTGCAAGTGCGCCTGCCATTTAGTGGACTTACCCTTACCACTAGATTAAAGGCCACTTGCAATATTTTTAGTCTTTGACAAGTTGAAATAAAACCAACACATATTAATTTAGAAGAAAAAACATATATAGTAAACCCCAAAATCTACACTATAGTTGGCTAGTAATTTTTTTTCCAACCTAACTCAATTAGAGTAAACGAGACAACCAATGCTGGGGAACATGATCCACAAAAGACTGATTTCGAGCAAGATCCTGAATACGACAAGCGAGAAAATCGACTTTGTGGTTGAGCGCGCAAGGAATGAGAGAAAGACCAAAACATTGGAATAAGCAACAAAGACGGGAGAAATTTTCAAGAAGCTCCTCAAACGCCGGCCACCTACCCGGATCGTCTACCATCTTCAGAATGTCGGCACAGTCGACAGCAAAAACGATCTCCAACAAACCAAAGGAGGAGAGACTAAGCATTGCCCAAAGGAGGGTCTCCAACTCAGTATGGAGAGGGGATAGACTGCAGAAGATACCACGAACGTCAAAACTGGCATTCCCGTGGCAATCAGAAAAACATAATCATCCTAAACCTGAATGCAGATCACTACCCTTCCAGGAGGCATCAACAAAACAACGGAATCCCGTGAATCCAAGCTATCACATGTCTATATTTTCGTATACTTTTGTAGGAACATATATTACTTATAGTCCAAGTAATCGCCACGTAACCATAGGAAGGATTTGGTTAAGTTATTGAATAAGATGGTGGGCACACGTAATAGGTTTAATATTTTTTTTTGTCACAAATAGCTTTAATAATTTATCACCCAATTTCGAAAAGAAATATTCATATCTGACAGGTTGACGAATCAAAACGGTCGTGGAAATCACTCCTCGCATCTCCTTCTAAAATTTCACTTTTTTTTTACTTTTTTATTTTCAGCCATAAAACTTCAATTATTTAATTAGAATTGTGATTTGATTTTTTTTTAACCCGTATTCATTTGGTTCTTATACCTGTGTTGATATTTTGAATATTGTTTAAGAGATCTAAATTCCAAACCGAAATTTACCCGAATTAGAGAAAACTAACCCGAAACAAACTGACAAAATACTCCAATGAGTCTTAAATCTATGTATTTAAAAACTCGAACCCAAATAAAAACAAAATTAAGAACCAAATTTTAGTTTTTCTATTAATTTTTTTTATTTTGAATATTTATATAAAAATACTCAAACTCAAATTCGATCTATACCATACCAAACTATATTCGAAAATAAAAATATCTGAATATATTTTAAACCATAATAACCAAATTCCAAATTAAATCAACCAAAACTGAACCCGACAAAATACTAGAATGTATCTAATATTTATGTACCAAGAAATTTTAGTCTAAACTCGAACCAAAATTGAATCAATAACCATTTTTTAACCATTATATTTTTATTAAATTCTAATTTTTAGAGTTTTTTCTATAAATCTTTATTAAATTTAAATATTTATATAAAAGTTTGTAACAAAATTACCTTAAGCCTATTTTAAAGGTTGTTTCTTTTGATAAAAATATTTTTAAGGGTTGTTACAAACCAAATATTAGTTTTATCATAAAGTTTATAACAAGACCAAAATAAAAGTATCTCGTGCTTTAATATATAAGATTATTGACGTTCGGATTCTTATACATTTTTTCTTGTATGTCGAATTAGATATTAAACGAGTTAGGTTTTATTAATTCGCAAATAAGGGTATTTATACAAAATAGAAGAGACCCTCAACTACGGTTAATCTCAGTAAAAGCTTAATATTTACTATCTTAACAAACTCTGATGTAATATTTCCTATTTATCTCTAATATTTTCCTGCACGATAAAGGTAGGACGTAAAACACGAGATCTGCAATCACAAAGCGAAACACCTTTAGCGTAAACACTTGTCGAGGAAGAAAAATCATGTCAGTTAACTCTAGATAAAAAACTTCAAATCTTAAAAAGGATAAAACTTTTAACTCGTCTTTGGTGTGGAATACATCCGGTGAGCACAACTACAATTTCACAAACTATTATCCTTATCTTGGACAATTCATAATCCAGACTAAAATTTTTGACTTAAAAACATACGTTCTACTAAAACTCCCCTATGACGAAGATGTCCCAAACTAGAGAATAATCAAAACATAAATTCTGAAAAAAATTCTAAACTTTAAAATAATTTCAGAATACAGAAAATTAACAGTAAGAAAATCTTTCAATAAAGCTTATAACTCAAAAACTATAACTCATAAACATAAATAATAACTTAAGTTTTTTAATTCTTTTTTTAAAGGAGATGAACACGCTGTTTTTTCAACCTTCTTTTTTTTTTCTTTTTTTTACTAAAGACATATAAAAAATACTAGCCGATGACGTGTAGTTTAGTGGTAGAGGCTACTTTAGCTTTTCTCAGGCACCAGAATTCGATTTCTCTCAGATACAAGGGAAAATAGAAAAGTTGGCTATGGATCGAACCTTTATCGATCCTATTAGTAATAAAAAGAATGAGTAAAGTTGGGAAAAAAATTAAATAAAAAAACAAGAAATTTTAAGAAATGCCCTTTTTAGTGTACCCCTTTTCAAAAATGCCCATTGACATTTATCTTTTCAAAAATGCCCCTCATTAATACAAAAATAACTAAAATACCCTCAATAGAATTGTTACAAATTTTTCCCGCCAAAAAAAAAATTTCTCGCCAAAAAGTTTACGGGAACAAAAAATTTCCCGCCAAATTTCTTTTATTAGTACGCTTATAAATCTTTACAAAATTTTTATAATCACCTTATAAGTTTTTATAAACACCTTATAATTGTTTTATAAACACCTTATAATTTTTATAAGTTCTCTTATAAAATCTTATAAATTTTGATAAACACGTTATAAATTTTTTATAAACACCTTATAAATTTTATAAAGTCTCTTATAAAGCCTTACAAATTTCTATAAACTCTCTTATAAATTTTTGTAAATACCTTATAAAATTTTATATGCACCTTATAAATTTTTTATAAACACCTTATAAATTTTATAAGTTATCTTATAAAACCTTATAAATTATATAAGCTCTATCATAAAGCTTTATAAATTTTATAAGCTCTCTTAAAAAGGCTTATAAATTTTATAAGCTCTCTTATAAAGCCTTATAAATTTTATTAGTTTTCTTATAAAAAATTTCTATAAACTCCCTTATAATTTTTTTTGGTGGGAAAAAAAAATTTTGGCGGGAAAAAAGTTTTTTTGGCGGCAAATTTTTTTTTGTCGGGAAAAAAATTTGTAAAAATATATAAAAATAATAATATAAGGGTATTTTGTTAATTTTTCCATAATAAGGGGCATTTTTTGAAAATGTTCAAAAAATAAGGGCAGTGATGAAAATGTCCTCCTTTGAAGGGCATTTTGCAATTCTCCCAAAAAAAACTAAATTAAAAAGAACTAGGAAACTTAACGACATCTTCATCCGAATCTTCATTGTCGATATAACCATCTTCTTCATCAATAGTTAGCATCTCCATGATCTCTCAATTTTAAAACTTTTATTGCAGAAACTTTAAGATTTATCCACATGAATCGCCTGTTCTAATACCATGTAGAATCAGGTATTGAACGATTTAGGTTTTAGTAATTCTCAAACAAAAGTATTTATACACAAAGTATCCAAAAAATTGTGTTTGTTTAATATGATATTGTTAAGGGTTTATATAAATTAATCTAAAAAAAATTGTTCATGTTATTCTAAAACCTGTCTACCAACAAATAGAAAACTTTTAAAATTTTCCATAAAATCAAAATACATTGTCCACAGGATTTCAAAACACTAACAACAAAATTCAAAACTTACCTAGGAAATTAAATTTGTTCACACGATTTAAATTTGGTCATATAATTGAAAAAATCATCCATTAGATACGTGTCGTACTCAGTGGTTTCTCAAATGCTTTTAGTGTAAATTCATCCACTAGATACATGGTGCCATCAGAGGTATTTGTTTTATTTTGTCCCATTGAATAGAACTCTGTTTTCAAACTGAATAAGACTGTTGGCTGGGACAAAAACACTTAAATAAGACTTTCTTATGTTTGGTTCAAACCTAAGACTTTTGTTATGAACATCACAACCATTGTGTGTATTCGATTTGTTTGGGCATTGCTTCCTTTCCAAGTAACTGACTAAACACCCACATCGGTAAATTTCGTTTGACATTTGAACAAGTGGTTAGTTTCAATTTTATTTTTAAAACTGGTCAAATATCATGGTCAACGATATAACCCGACACTTTTGTATGATTACGTCTGTAATGACTATTTTAATCATTACGATGACATCTGATTACGTCAGACATGACGATTCGAATTTTTAAATATAATATTGAACTCTGTTCCTCCACGACTTGAAGAATCTTACTCATGGAGTTCACTCTCCTTCGAAATTTCGAAGAATTTTACATTTGAACTCTTCTCCATTGTCACATTACTTGATTTCCTTTAAATTATTAAATTTGATGTTTGACCAAAATAAAATAAGAAACGAAAGAAGTAGAATAAAGTTTGTGTATAGGGGTAATATGGTAATTTGACACCATATATCCGATCTCTGTATTTTTTTTTCTCTCCGGTCATTAATAGAATAAAAGGCGGTGTTTGTTTTGTTGCATTGACACTTCGAAATTAGGATTTGAATTTTTGTAAATACAAAACAGAAAAGTAATAAAAGGAATTCAAATTTAACTCAGCTGAAGAGTAAACACATAGAAAGAAGAAGAAGAAGAAGTATTTCATCATCAATGGCGGATACTGGTCCTGCCAGTTTCTTAACGAGAGTCAATGCCTTGCTTAGGAAAAACTTAACTTTTCAGGTAATACTTGTTTTCGTGTCTTCTACAGAGTTCAGGTGTAAATTACGAGTTTCAGTTCGTGTACGTTTGTAAAAAATGTCTATTGGGACTAGATTGTGCTATGCGATTTTCCGATTTCAAGTGTGAAGACCTATTTGCTATTCGGTGAACTTGGTGGATCAGTTTCTACCATCAAATTAATGGCTGATTTATCGATATTTCAAACATAATTACGGATTTTACAAAGACTTGTCAGTTTAATTTTGATTAAAAGTTGCGAGACTTTAAAGATTTTGCTTTAGTTAATCCTTGAAACCTGATGATCCATAAAATCTTTCTGCTGAATGTGGTCTTCGTATAGTGCTAATTTTCTTTTGTTATTCGTGATGTGTAGAAACGGAATATATGGAGCAATGTTCGGCTTATCATGATCCCTTTTCTTCTCTGCATACTTCTAGTTGTTATTCAATTCATAGTGGATACACAGGTTAATAACTCCAAGGATAATCAATGTGGTTGTGATAAGCTGAAAAAGACTTGTGGTTTAGAGTATTCGGATCAAGATCAAGCAGCCTTTTGTTCCATCCCTAGTCCTTCACGATGGCCTCCGTTGTTACAAATTCCACTCCCTGAGAATCGTGATGTTAGAAATCTTCCTGATGACTCTTGCAGACGAACAGGATCTTGTCCTGTGACTATACTATTTACTGGAAACAACCGTTCCTTTGGAGAAAGTATGTCTCTTTTCTCTCCTTTTTATATGTTCGTTCCGTATATTCTATATTGTATTCACTGGAATTTATCTTCATGTTCTCTCTAGCTGTATCTGGGAATCTGCTCACTAGTTCTGTTACGGGGAACGCCTCTGGCCTCTTGCATAATTTAGCAAACAACGTGTTGGTTAGTTCTCTGATTGGATTTAGCTAATAATGTGTGAATTCGTTTCTTAGCTTTCTTGAGCTCATGTTTCAGGGTACAACAGAACAGGCGGATTACACTTCTTATGCTGACCCTGCGATTGTCTCAAATCTTCCCATATACAATATCCAACCTCGGTGCATTCCAAATGCGACATTGAAATTTTCATTGGGACAACGATCTTTCAAGTTTACAAAAGGTATTGAGTTTCCGATCTATAGATCATAGATGTTTAAGATCTTGATAAGAGAGATGCTGGATGTTAGATATGTTTATATAATGTAATCTGGTTTTGTTCCCTTATACGCATATCCCATATTAAACATGAAGCTACGTCCTTCCATATATAGTCCTCACTCAAAGTTATCTTATGAGGAAACTTTCTTGCCATCAATTAATTAAATGATTGTGTCAAAACCAGAGCTAAAATGCATTCAAGGATTAAATCTCTGGCGAAATACCTCCATAGAGGTCAATGATGAGATTTACAAGGGTTATCGGAAAGGAAATCCCGAGAGGAAGACAAATGAGATTGCTGCAGGTTGGTCAACGGCTCAGTTGTTTATCTATAACAATGCTTAATATGCACAAAAAATTTCTGACTCTTCCTGTCTGATTTTTTGTTGTTTTAGCATATGATCTCTTGAACACGGATAGGAACAATTTTAATGTGCACATCTGGTATAACTCAACATACGAGGGATATGAAAGAAATAGACCTACAAAGTTGGTCCGAGTTTCCCGCTCAGTCAATTTAGTAAGAAAACAACAATGTACTCAAGATTGCATCCTCGATATGCTTCTTTCCATGGGGGACCGCTTTGTTGATTGAACTGATGCTTACACTTTGCCATACTGTAGGTGTCAAATGCTTACCTTCAGTTTCTACAGGGCCCGGGATCAAGGATGCTTTTCGAATATGTCAAAGAAATGCCTAAACCAGAAACTAGACTTCGTCTGGACATTGCGTCTCTAGTTGGTCCCATTTTCTTCACATGGGTCATTCTTCTTTTATTTCCTGTAAGTCTGCTTTCAGTTGATTATAGGATATTCATTCTGATGAAGTGATTAATGACAAGAATTCTGCTTTCTACGAAGTCTATTCAACGTAAGATAATTTATATTTAAAGCCATTTGTATGCAGGTGATCATGTCATCATTAGTATACGAGAAACAACAACATCTAAGAATTATAATGAAAATGCATGGCCTAGGAGATGGTCCATATTGGATGATTTCCTATGCTTATTTTCTTACAATATCCTTGGTATACATTATATGCCTCATGATATTTGGCTCAGCAATTGGTAATTGAAGCTTTCTGTCAATATATTCTTACATATCTTTTTTTTCCTGTTGCCATCGGGTCTGTAATAGTTGATGGTTCCCCCTGCAGGATTGAATTTCTTTCGGCTTAATGACTATAGCCTCCAGTTTATATTCTATTTTCTCTGTGTAAATCTGCAAATATCCCTTGCCTTTCTAATTTCTTCAGTATTTTCAAAGGTCAAAACATCAACAGGTACTGACATCGATCTTACTTCTTGAATTTGCTTATTCACATGTTGGGGTTCAAAGGAATTTACGAGCTTTCTCTTACGTCTACATTATAGTTGTTGCTTACATATACGTGTTTGTATCTGGACTTGTGGGCGCGTTTCTACTCGAGTTTCTCATCGAGGATGAATCATTTCCTAGTAAGTTATTGTAATTGATTTCAAGAACAATATTCAATCAACTCGTTTGTGTTTATTTTTGTAAAACCAATTATACTTTTTCAGGAGGCTGGATTTTTGTCATGGAGTTGTATCCTGGTTTCTCATTGTACCGTGGACTGTATGAGTTCGCACAATTTGCTTTTGAGGGAAATTCGAGAGGGGAAGATGGGATGAAGTGGAATGATTTCAGTGATAGTGCAATGGATGAAGTTTTCTACATCATTATTGTGGAGTGGTTTCTCGTGCTCATTGTAGCATACTATATCGATAAGATTTCTTTATCCGGAAAAGGCCCATTGTTCTTCTTAAGAAATCCTTTTAAGAAATCCCCTTCTTTGCGAAGGCCTAGTTTGCGGAGGCAAGACTCCAAAGTTTTCGTTGAGATGGAAAACCCAGATGTCACTCAAGAGGTATGAAGAGAGGATTCACAATATATTTCATGTTCACATCTTGATAATTCTGGTTCTGATAAAAAGAATTGTTCAAATCAGAGAGAAAAAGTAGAGCAGTTGATGCTTGAGCCGAGCATAAGCCATGCGATTGTATGTGAAAATCTTAAGAAGGTGTATCCTGGTAGGGATGGGAACCCACCTAAGTTGGCAGTTCGCGGGTTATCTCTCGCTGTGCCTTCAGGAGAATGTTTTGGTATGTTAGGGCCCAATGGTGCTGGCAAGACATCCTTCATCAATATGGTCAGTACACAAATGGATACAAATGTTTTGTTCTTTTAATTGAACTAAGGAGTTAATATCACTGCCGATGGACAAACGCGATCGAGTATACGCTCAAAAGAACTGTGTTTCAGATTGTAATATTTACTGTGTTTGCTTGGGCAGATGACTGGACTTGTGAAACCAACATCTGGGACAGGGCTTGTTCAAAGTTTGGATATAGGAAATGATATGGACAGAGTGTACACCAGCATGGGTGTATGCCCACAACACGAGTAATTAATTTCTTGAAATTGTTTTCATACCACATAAACAGTTTCTTATAGAGTATAATGTTGTTTAATCATTCTCTTCTTTTCTGTCTTATACCAGTTTGCTCTGGGAAACACTAACAGGAAGGGAACATCTGCTGTTTTATGGGAGACTTAAGAATCTCAAAGGCTCTGGTCTCAAACAAGTGTGTTGTCAAACTTACTTCCCTTCTGTACTACTCCAAAAGTTATTAAAGTATCACTTTCATGGTTGCTCAATCTATCTCTCATCGTTATTAACTGTGCATTAGGCTGTGCATGAGTCTCTTAAGAGTGTCAACCTTTTCCATGGAGGAGTTGGCGATAAACCTGCTGGAAAATACAGTGGAGGTATGAAAAGGCGACTGAGCGTAGCCATTTCACTTATCGGAAATCCTAAGGTACACCAATAAATCCTTTAGAAGTAGCACACGTAGAGATTAGAAATTAAGCTTAACATACTTGTTCTCACTTCTTTCTTTTTCTACTTTTGAAGGTGGTTTATATGGATGAACCAAGCACAGGACTAGATCCAGCCTCGAGAAAGAACCTATGGACAGTCATCAAGCGTGCAAAGCAAAACACTGCTATAATCCTCACAACTCACTCAATGGAAGAAGCAGAATATCTTTGTGACCGATTGGGTATTTTTGTGGATGGAAGTTTGCAATGCATTGACAATCCAAAACAACTGAAAGGAAGATATGGTGGATCATTTGTGTTTACGATGACAACATCACCAGAGCACGAGCAAAATGTCGAGAAGCTGATTCAAGATGTCTCCCCAAACGCTAAGAAGATATACCACATCGCAGGGACTCAGAAATTTGAGCTTCCAAAAGAGGAGGTTCGAATCTCAGAGGTGTTTCAGGTGGTGGAGAAGGCGAAGAGCAACTTCACGGTGTTTGCTTGGGGACTCGCAGACACAACACTGGAAGATGTCTTCATCAAGGTTGCGAGAACCGGTCAGGCCTTTAATGTCTTCTCTTGATCTTCTTAGATTCCTACTTCCCATATCTGTTGTCCAATGTCAATATTTGTTTGTTAAAATTCTTACTATATGATACGATGTTGGTTATTGTAAGATTTCCATGTATATATATTACTCCAATTCCAAATATATTACTAAAATTTCAGTGAAATTTTCTCAACAAAAGGTTTTACTGTGGTTGTTAAGGTTGTTAAAGCAGAGAATTCGACAAAACAGATTACTGATCTGCACACAGAACACTATAAACACACGAAACACTAGATTTATTCAAGTAGACCTTTTCTTACAAAAGCTTCTCACTTTGTTGGAAATTACTCTCTCAGAAACCAACCTAAATCTAGATTTCTTAACCCCAAACACGACATTGACAAATCAGAACAGACTTCTGACGAGTTTAAGCTTTTTTTTTTCTTTCTCTCTAAAATTCTCTCTCTAAAACTCTAACCCTAATTTACAATTAACCTCTCTATTTATAGCCACAAGAGACAAACCCTCTTGCCCTAAAATCTCTCCAAAGATTTTCTTATCACAAAGAAGATATTTTCTTTTTTCTTCTCTTGATAAGATCTTCCAAATATTCTCTAACAAACTTGAGTCTTCCTCTCCAAGTTTATGAGAGTCTCACGTAATTTTTAATTAAGTCAATCACATGATCAATAATGCATCTTCAAGCTCCCCCTTTTTGGCTTGATGTGTATCTCGAGCAATCACATTCATGTTCTCCATCTCTATCACTCAGGTTCTTGTTCTGCAATCTGAACAATCACGTTCCTGTTCTGAATCAGCTTCCTGATATGCACGATCTTCTTGCTACAATGCTCCCCCTCGAATGTTTCTCCCCCATAATTAGACATCTTGATCCATCTAGAATCAAGCTCTCATCTCCCCCTGCTTGAGTGCACATCGAGACAAAAACAACCACATGTTTCTGGGTTACAGCAAGTTATTGTGAAGTGAATCACAACGTTGTTTCCCCCTTTTGACTCTTGCTGTTTGCCTTACTCCATACCCGTGTGAGTTCCAATGCTGATTCTNGTTTGTGACCTTATATCCCCTTCATGTGATAAGATGTTCTCCTATCACAACATTGCCA
>OVBA01005785.1:0-18820 GCA_900406435.1 Lepidium aucheri
AAATTCTCGCTATAAATATTTTATATCAATGCTGAGAATATATATTTTATGATAAATTTAATCACTTGTATATATTTTTATATATTAAATTGTATATAAGGCAAATTCTCAATAGAAAGATTTCATATTTTTATTGGATAGTAAAAATTAAAATATTTTAAAATCAATATGAATAATTAAAAAATATTAGGCTCGTTCAATTGACATATATTTAGAATTTTAAATAAATGTCAAATAATAAAATTTAAAATACTTAAGATTTAAAAGAGATAATTATATATATTGTTTTAGATTGTACTTAAATAGTCTATTTATTTTTCTAAATATAATGTTATTCGTTTACAGTTCAATATAAAGTTAAATATAGTTAGATTAGAAATACATAAAGTATGAAAATATTCTATTTCCAATATATTTAGCTATATTGTATAATTTATATATATATTTTAATAACTTCAACTATATGATTGGATGTATATTTCAATGAAAACAAAAATATTTTAAAAAATCTGAGTTGGTTAAAATATATATTGTTAAGATTTAAATATATATTATATTGTCATTTTATGATATAAATTAAAAATTCATATATAAGTTAACGCTTTTAAAATAGAAATAAAATAGTTAAAATAAATAAATGAAAACTCTTTTAAAATTGAAACAAAATATTTTTATAAATTACACTTAAAAGAACAAAATAAAAAAATTATTTATAATTTTTATGTTACCTTGTTGAAGTTGTTGACCATAAATTTTTTAGCCTACAAAAATTATAAGATTACTATTTATACAAAAAGAAATCAAATAAGTAACAAAAAATGTGTTTATGTTTACACTTTCTAATGAAGGTCTGGAGTTGTGATGTTTGCTCGTATCAAAAAGATTCAGATATTGAATAATAATGATGAATGGTAATTGGTACAGAGTATAAGTTTCAAATTTACAAAATAAAACAAATACATATAGATGAATATGTAAGTTACTTACATGGGTATTATGTCTTCCGTAGTATAAAAAAAGTTACATTGATTCTTCATGTTGTCTGGATGATTTCACCCTGCAGTCACAAAAAATATCGTTAAAAATATAGAACGGCAAAATATGATGAGAAATAGATCGATTAGAGTGATTTTTATAGGAAAAAATCAGGGTTGTATTGTGTAGAATATGTAAATTTTAAAAATAATTAGTTAGCATATATTTAGCATTGGTACGAAAATATATTTAAAGCAATAATTTTCTATATTTATTTCATACAATTCAATAATTATGGAAAATTTATATTTTGAATTCTAAATTGGTAAGTTTTAAGAACATAAGAGGTTTTAAGAATTTAAAACATTGTAGATATTCTAAGCAAGTTAAAATAAAAATATTCGAATGAAGGTACATAAGAAAAAAATTAAGTTCCAAAAATTAAATTCCAAAAATTAAGTTCCGAAAATTAGGATATTCTATGGTTATTTAAAGAAAAAAATAAGATTTTAATAATATTAAAAATTAAATTCCAAAATTAGGATATAATTAGGATTCATGGTTATTTTAGGAAAAAATATTTTAAGAATATTTAAAATTAAATTCCGAAAATTATTATATTTTATGATTATTTATGGAAAAAATTATAATTGGTCATAAGTACATGAATTTGTTAAAGATTTTCTAATTAAATAATAAGATTTCGGATTAATTATGTATCAAATATAGGAAAGATTCAACATTAGTCCACACTAACTATATAAGGTGTGATGTAGAGGATTAACACTAAGGTTATTACAATACTAACATTTCCAAAATTTTCAAACTATAAAAATTAAATAAAATCACTAATGACATTATAAATAAATATGGTTGACTCCGAGATGATTCTTTCAAAATGCTTTCTTTTTATTATATAGTAGATTTCTTTTTAGATTATGATTTCTTTTAGGTTAAGAATTCTTTTTTGATTAAGATTATCTAAATATTGAAGAAATCTACTTAAAGATTTATTTTATCTATTTTTTTAAAAAATAAATAAATTCAGGAAAATTTTAGATTATTAGGTCAAACACGTGGAAAAATCCTGTTAATTGCTAAGTTTGAGAACTCTTCTTTATATAATATAATAATTAGTGGAATATTCTTGGTTTGTCCTTTTCTGATACAAGTAGATTCCTTGAATCATACTGAACTAGTGGAATAGTCTGGGTTTGTATTTTTTTTATATCTTCTTTGTGAATACTAATTTCGAAATGAAAATTGATGAAAAAAATGATTCAATTTTCTTGCCCATTTATTAAATAAATATTCAATACTAGCCCATTTTCAATATTAGCCCATTCATTTATTAATCACTTTTTTTTTAATGTTTAAAAAGTGAAAATCTTATTTGTTCAATACTAACCGATTTTCCCCATTCAAATCATTTTTCTGTTAATCATATTTTGTTGCTCAAGAAAAATGATTCACCATATTTATTAGTCAAAAACTTTTTTGACTTCTTCTATTGGTAAAAGAAAAAACTTTTGATCAAATTTTTTACTACTACTCATTTAAGATGATTAGTTTTTTTTGCTAACGATTAAAAATGACTTTTTTGGTAGTAAATTGGCCAAAATATGAATTAGTACAAAATAAAATAAAATGAAAAGTGTATCTTAGTTAGGTTTAGGATGTATAGTGAAGACCTCAAGTACAAGATGATTTAGTGTATATGCATATAGTACAGATGAACTATACCAAAATACAGTTGTAAACTCATCCCAAACTTTTTTCTTTCCAAACAAAAAGAAAATGAATCTATCTACTTATTTGCAATTATTATGTCATATACCATGTGGTATTACAAAGTTAATGCTAATACACTATCCTCTTTGCTTTATACTCATCATCATGATTGATACATCTAGAGAAATACAACTGAACTGTACATCTGTAAGGCTCATGTATAAGATCAATTAATTAATCAACGCACTTTACATTAGAATCAACATCCACCAATAATTCTAAAAAAAAATTAAGGAAAAACACTTAGAAATTGAAAGCTAAATAACTTAAAAACAGAACGTGAAGTTAAGAGAAAAACTCTTTCTCCTGAATCCACAAGAACTCCCACTATGAGGTAGTAAAACAGAGCCTTTGAATCTTCCCAGAATACAGTCACGCTTAAGACTAGAAGAACTTCACTCTTTTGCAGAATCTACAAACTAGAAACTCTAACTTATGAACTCACACAAAAAAATCCATGAACTTAATATGAGGAAAGGAGAAGAGAAATTCAATCTCAAAATCATTGAACCCAACACTCAAAATATAAGATCAATGCACAATGCTGTTTGGCAATTTAATATCCGATTTAATGCAAAAAATTTCTCATTTATGATGAAGATATGCCGTTACTCTTCAATTAGAGTGAGGAAGATAAAGTCAATGAAAGACTAATGGTTCAATGTTTCTTTTTGAAGGAGACTTGGGTCTTGTGGGTCTAATACATGAAGATTAGATTTATTTAAGAAATAATGACTCAACTACTCCATATTTTTACTTTAGTGACTTAAAAACTTCTCAAGAATTTTGACCAAAAAAATGTGGGAAATGTCTTAAAAATAAAAGCCTGTCCCTTTATTTACATAACTACTATTGAAAAAAAAACTGCATATCAAAACCAAAAACTGCAAAAAAGAAAAGAAAACGTTTAAATTTTCTTTCTTCATCTTCTCTTCTTCTTCTCTTCTTCTTCGTCTTCGTTCATCGCTTTTTCCTCTCGCGTTCTTCCTCTTCTCCACCAAAATTTCGTCTTCTTCTTCAACTTTCTTCACTTGGTTCTACAAACTGAAGGTAATGTAGTATATCTTTTTCAATTTCGAACTTTGATTTGTAGGGTTTCAAAGATTTTAATTTTTTTTTGGGTTTGAGAAATTTCATTAATTTTGATTTTGTTTTTGATTTTCTGGTTTTAGTCTCAATTCTTTGGTAGATTTTGGTTGACTTTGTGGATTTGGTTGATTTTGATTGATTTTCTGGGTTTAGTCTTGATTTTGGTTAAGTTTGTACTAGGTTTAGTTTTGATTTTATGGGTTTATTCTTGATTCTTAGTTTGTACTTTGGTGGTTGATTTTGGTTTTCTAGGTTTAGTCTCGATTCATGATTTGTTCTTTGGTAGATTTTGGTAGAGTTAGGTAGTCTCGATTCTGGGTTCTCGATTCTGGGTTCTCGATTCTTAGTTTGGTAGACTTTAGTAAAGTTAGGTAGACTTTGGTTGAGTTATTTAATAGTGTTGTAGACTTTGGTAGAGTTAGGTAGACTTTGGTAGAGCTAGTTTATAGTGTGGTAGACTTTGGTAGAGTTAGATATACTTTGAAAGAGCTAGTTCATATTTGTGGTAGAGTTTGGTAGACTTCGGTATAGCTAGTCCATAGTGTGACAGAGTTTGGTAGAGATATTTTTAAATTGTTTTATTGTTTATTTTCCACAGGAACACATATATGGAGGAAGAGCAGAAGTACCCTAAGAGGGTCCTTTCAACTGGATTCTTGCCGTTAATCAATAGAAGCATAAACCACTACTACACATTGAAGAAAATAACATCGATGAGGGACCATATTGGCGCTGATGCTTACGGGACATAGAAATGAATTTTCAACTTGGTATTATACTAAAGTTTGTCAGCACAAGGTTCTCATGGGCAAGAAAATATGTGCAACACCTGCTGGAAATATGCTTGACACACCAAAGATGAATGAGCTGTGGGTGTTGGCTGATGGCCGTCCAATCTGATTTTCTTTGAATGAGTTTCAGCATATCACTTAGCTGCATTGTGGGTTGCCTGATCCTAATGATTCAAACTTAGCGGTCAGAAATTTATGGGCTAACATGGGTTTAGTCTACGGTGATGGTCCAAAGTGGGCAGAGCTTGAAGAGGTATTAAAGGTATGCAAGGATTGAGATTTTGCTAAGAGGAAGATGGTGGGATTGCTGGTCGTTTTGTATGTTGCTATTTTTAGTTTGCACACCTATACTAGGATCCCAGTTTAACATGCCAAATTGGTGATGGATTCAGAAAGATTTGAGAGGCATTCGTGGAGGAGAGTAGCCTTTGAATCCCTCCTCAAATCGGTCTCTCAAGCATCACGGGAAGCTTCAAAGTTAAATGTGCATGGTTTTGTGCATGTGCTTCTCATATGCGTGCGAGTATATCCCACAACTAGGAACACTGTGTGGAGGTAAAAAAGACGGCCAGATTCCACTTATGCAGTGGGTGTTGTGCACTTTCTGTGGAATAGATATGGAGGATGTCTTGGAAGCTGATAAGAAGTCATCCGACAAAAACAAGGTGAGGTTCCCCTATTGGCAGATTTTGGTAGATCTCGGTATAAGTTGGTTTGTTGTGGTAGAGATATGGTAGACTTTGGTGACATGTGGTAGATCTTGGTGGAGTTGGTGTGTTGTGTGGTAGAGCTATGGTAGACTTTGGTTGATGTGTGGTAGATCTTGGTGGAGTTGGTTTATTGTGTGGTAGAGATATGTTAGAGCTATGGTAGACTTTAGTTGACATGTGATAGATGTTGGTAGATCTTGTTGTTTGTTAACTGCCAGAGCTATGATAGAGCTTTGGTAGACTTTGGTTGATGTTTGGTAGACTGTATAGTTAGTGTGACAGACTTTGATAGACTTTGGTAGAGTTTGGTAGATCTAGTATATCTTTCAAGGCTAACTTAATTTTGCTCATTTCTAGGTTTGTGTGGTGCACCTTCTTCGAAAGCCTTATAATGATATATACCCTGAGTGGGCTGAAAATGCCTGGGATCCCAAAGTTGACAAAATGATCTGAGACATTCTTGATGGGACTTTAGAGGAGACGTTTTGGGCTATCCTAGCTTCTACAAAGGGGAAGTCCGATGAGCCCCAACGTGAACTCCAAAGCGCAAAGAAGGCAAAGTCAAATTTGAAGGTGCCAGAGAAGCCAGAGAAGAAGAAATCTATTGAGAAGAATAAGGCTCACGATAGTCCAGATTTTGGTAGACTTAAACTCTGTTGAAGAGTTTGGTAGACTTTGTTGATAATGTGATATAGACATGAATAATGTTTACTTTATTATTTTTATTTGGTGTTTTTTAATGTAAATATGTATGAGTTAAAGTATGGTAGAGATTGGTGGCGTTAGTTGTACTAACTCTATTACTTTTTCTTTCCAGAAGGAAAGATTATATGCGGAGCAGCCAACGTCACAACCTTTGTCCCCAACATTAGCCCCCTCAGAAAATGTAGTAATTAGTTTGGTATTTCTTTGGTAGAGCTTGGTTGATTTATATAATTGTCAGGTAGATCGATGGTGGAGTTTGGTAGTTTGTTGGTAGAGTTTGGTTGATTTATATTATTATCTGGTAGATCTTTGGTGGAGTTTGGTCGACTTACTATTTAATATGATTTTCTTTTCAGAAGGAACAGATCTCTGAGAAGCAGCAAGGCTCACAACCTTCCCCATCATTAACACCCTCTGAAAACTTAAAGGTTAGTTTGGTTGATGTTAGTGGATTGTGGTAGAGCTTGAAAGACTAACAATATTACTTTTTTGATTCCAGAAGGAAAATATCGTAGAGGAGCAGCAAACCTCACTGAATCTGTTCCCAGCACTACGGCTTCCTAATAATCTAGAGGTAGTTTGGTAGTTCTTAAATATTGTGTAGTGCTTGGTGGATTTTAGTAGAGCTTGGTGGATTTTGGTAGTTCTTACATTGTTTCGCTTTTTGTTTGCAGAGGGAATGGATGCTTGAGGAGCAATAAACTTCCGATCCTTTGTCCCCATCATGGAATATTGTTAGGAACCCAGAGGTTAGTAGTTAGCTGAAAACTCCAATGTAAACTCCTACCGTGGATTTGGAGTTGACTGAAGAGAATTCCCAGCTCACGATCATAAGTCTGAATGAAAATAGCGAATATCAGATATTGGACAAGGCAATCGAGTACAGCAAAAACAAAGAGTGGATATATATGGAGGACGTGCTGCCCAAAGCAGCTAGACCATGTACCCTTGCTGCGAACCAGGTATTTTGTTTGCTAGAATTTGTAGTTTAGTTTGGTGGAGGTATGGTTGAGGTAATTGTTAATATAGTAGACTTTGGTAGATTTTGGTAGAGTGTGGTGTAGCTAAGTATTAGTGTGGTAGATATTGGAGGAGTATGGTGGAGCAAAGTATTAGTGTAGTAGACGTTGGTGGAGTATGGTTGAGGTAAGTTTTAATGTAGTAGATCTTGGTGGAGCTTGGTAGAGGTAGAGGTAATGTACTAGAATTTGGTACAGTTTGAACTGACTATATTACACCTACGATTTCTATGTCTAACTCTCAGAATAATGTTATTGTTTTTAATTCAGAAATCCCCGTTCGAAGGAAGTTCTGTTGTTAGGCGCCACATAGATGATGACATAGCGCATAACTCATACAATCTATTCGGGCCAATACATCGTTCCAAAGTGAATCAATTGCGTATCCTTATCAGACGCGGATTGTAAGCCCTGATATTTTTTGTTAAAACGATTATAATGTACAAATCTGCACTTATTTGGTGTTTGCTAATTATCGACACTTCCAGGGGTAACTCGGTGGATGACGTCAGTCCTTTAGCTGAGTTCTATCTCTAGTTGCTGATGCCTAGACATTTGTGGCCAGAGATCACTACGGATGGTTCACATATCAGATAAATTCCTTGAAGTTTGCTTATCTTACTTGGTTGACTTTGGTTGTGTTAATATTACGTTACGTTTTTTTGCAGCATATGACTAGCGGTATGAATATGTTCTGTCGAAGACATATGCAGACTCCATCTCCGTATAAGAGTAATAGGATAGTGTTCCTTGATCCTGAACTATGTCATATGTGGTGTAAGCAATACAAGCCCTTCATGGTAAACTCCCAGAAGTATATATTTGAAGATTTTTTCTGCCAAATGTATTCTGGGAGAGCCCTAACATGGTGTCCAATGAACAAGCACTAGTTTCGAGATGTTGACACATTGTACGTTGCTCATAACATCAACAATGTCCATTAGGTAGTGGTTGAGATTGATTTAGTTAAGGGGACCATTCAAATATACGATCCTGCCCTCTCAGTTGTGCCGTATCAAGAATTGATTGACTCAGTCAGGTAATCTTTATAGAAAACTGACTGGTAGAGCTAGGTGGATCTTGGTAGTTCGTGGTAGAGCTTGGTAGATCTTGGTAGATCCTAGTAGACTATGATGTAGTATGTGATTGATTTATAGTACATCTTTAGTAGAGTTTGGTAGATCCTGCTAGACTATGATGCATTGTGTGATTGAGATATAGTAGATCTTTGTAGATCCTGGTAGACTGTGGGATTGAGTTATAGTAGATCTTGGTAGAGCTTGGTTGATCTTTGGTAGAGCTTGATTGATTATTGGTAGAGCTATGTAGATCTTACTTATGAATGTTGATTACCTTTTTTTATGCAACCAGGCCATACACGAGGATAATTCCATATATGCGTAGGACCATGCTGTCAAAGGAGATGCGGAAACAGGTTAAAGCGAAGGCTTACCCTATCATTAAGGTGAAGGCAACCCCAATGAACCACCAATCTGGTGATTGTGGAATTTACACGCTGAAGTTTAATGGGTGTTTAGTCCTTGGATGTAGATTTAAAGAAATAGATGATTAGTTTGTCCTTTTTATCCACATTAAATTCGGCATTGACGTCATGGATAAGCTTCCAATACCAGATACAATTTCATCCACAGATCCGCATCCATGTTTGGATAACATTGATAAAGGGGTATTGATTACAGTGTCCCAAGGGTTGCTTATGGAGTGGTAGATGTTTGTAGATCTTGGTAGACTCACCTTTTTATTAGTAGATCTTGGTAGAGTTTGTATAAGCAATTATAAAACTCTCTTTTGTTAACAAACACATACTCTCAAAGGACCAATATTTTATGACATAGATGATGGTTCTATGAGAGTATATCAATAACTTTCATTTTGTAATGGACGAAATTTGCTAATATATTAGCTTAACAAAAGTTTGCCTTCTTCATAACAAGATTAAAATTGAATAAATTTTGGTAGATATTAGTAGAGTTTGAAACGATTTGGATGTACCTTCTGGTTGACCTTACACATAACATGGATAGACACATACTAGAGTTTGGTAAAGTTACACGTAACATGGATAGACACATAATAGAGTTTGGTAGACGTTCAAGATTGGACGTCTGCTCTACATGTTCGAGCATTATATTCCACACCTTTACATCGCGACCAAGTCGTCACTTTCATTGGGCGTTTTGCCTCTAATGAGCACTCAAATCAACCTTTCAATCGTGAGTTCTTTGGCCTACCAGGTTGGTTACGTACAACAGGAGGTAAAAAATTTACGAGCCACCTCGTCAGGTATTGGAAGTGATGCATCTCTTGGCATCACACATTTGGCATACGCATGGTACAAGTAACTCATATAATAGTAAAGATCTGTGAGCTCGATCTTCGAACATTACCATGCTTCTGCTACAGCTAAGGCGTGGACACAAGATATTTTATCCACATCAAAACTATTGCAAGAACACATTTTCTCTCTCAAATTAACCAAATGTGTGGAAGCTGAGCACGTGGAAACCGCTTGATCCTCATCAATGTTTCGCACATTGTACTATGTGGCTTCGAAGAGTCTATTCTGTATGGTCAAAAAACAAAAACAATTATGTCTACTTAAGTCCACCAAACTCTACCAAAATATACTACACAGATATCCAAACTCCACCAAACTCTACCAAACTCTACTACATTGCATCCAAGATCTACTAAACTCCACAAAACTCCATCAAAATCTACCAAACACTACTATGTTGCATCTAAGATCTACCAAACTCCACCAAAATCTACCAAACTCCACCAAACTCTACCAAACTCTACTACATTGCATCCAAGATCTACTAAACTCTACCAAACTCTACTACAAAGATATCCAAGATCCACTAAACTCTACCAAGACATACCTTGAGAAGTTTTTCGAACACTATAGCGAGATTTGTTGTTGTTGCCGCTGCCTTTGCCCTCCTCTTCGTGAACCACTATGTTAATATTTCTGTAATGGCATCTATAAGCTGCACAATATAGAAAATTTAGGCTTCAGCTAATGCATGATTGATAGATTATGCTATGTTAGACGTGGTGAGGTTGTATCTATTTCCTGGGAAATGTGCACGACTCCACAAACGATTATCCGCCCTTAGCAAAGACTCATATAGCCTTCAATCTAGTCTCTCTATTTGGCTGAAGACCGTATTAAACTCATCACACCTATATGCAGTGGCAGCCTTCTTAAATAGCTTTAAGGACTTTCCTCCTTTGAAATTGGACACAATATTTTTCCGTAGATGGTAACTACAAACCCTACGAGTGGCAAACGGATACACTTTTGTTATTGCTTTGGCTACTGATCTATGCCTATCTGAAATGATGGCCAATTCTTGATCATCGGGAATGACACAGTTGAGTTGTCTAAAAAACTATTTCTAAGATTCATCATTTTTGGTATCAACAACACCAAAAGCCATTGGGATATTGTTGAAATTCCCATCTTGCATTGTTGCTGTGAGAAGAGTCCCTTTATATTTTCCTTGTAAAAACATTCCATCTACTACAACAACCTACCTCATATACAAGAATTCTCTAATGCTTGCATCAAATACAAGGAATAGAAACTTGAACCTATCATCTCCATTTACTTTCAGCTTGATAAGTGTTCCCGGATTTGCTCGTCTAATCATCTACAAATACGCGGGAAGTTCTTCAAAACTATTCTCTAAAGTTCCTATAACTAGAGTCTGAGCTTCCTCTAAAGTACAATGTGCTTTATAGTACTTCATCTGTACAAAATTCACACAAAGAGGCCAGGTTAAAACTCAACCAAACTCTACTAACGTATATCAAACCTAACTAAACCAAGCTCAACCAAAGTCTACCATATGTCTATACCAAAGTCTACTAATGTCTACCATGCGTCTATACCAAAGTCTACCAAAATCTACCATAGATATGCCAAAGTATACCATGAAGGAAGTGTACCTTCAAACCAAAACGTTTGTTTAGTGATTCAACAACATGAACGGGAAGAACAGAAGGCCCAACACCACCAATAAAATCCAAGTATAAACGACCAAGAAAATCGGGCGTTGCTTGACGTGCCCGAGATGACCTCTCTGTAACTGAGCAAGTGTGTTCACTACAATATATCAAGATACAGAAATACGGACTTTCAAGATCGTGGCGTGAAGCACAGACTCTCCAGGTGCAGTTTGGAATCCAACATCTCACAACAAATAACATCCTCGATGATGGTACACCATCAAAGTCAAACCTATGTAAAACAGAATATGTCTTCAACCTGGACTCAAGATCATCTGTTGTGGGATAAATTTGTCCAACAGCTTTTTGAAATGACCTCATTTTGATGTCTTAATACTCATCATTAAATTTTGAATCTCTTTTCTTAGGAGGAAGATTTTTCTATCTTCTTCTTTGCACTTCCTCTGAACACTTATGAAGTATTCATCACCAGAGCTTGCACTATCTACATTCTCGTAGTAGTCGAATCTCATTTTCGCTTCCTTATCATTGTCAACGTGTTCATCTTCTTGTTTGAAAGTCTGCCTAACTCTACCACACGTTAAATTAACTCTACCACACATTGAATTAACTCTACCAAATATTGAATCAAATGGTTCAAAGGAAGGCTCGCATTTAGGCTCAAATCATACACATTCTTCAACTGGAACATGAGATCTCCTTGAAATCCCCACACAAAGACGAATTGACTCTTTTCAAATTATTGCATATACCCACGCAATTGCCTCTTCTTGGTCACGAAGATAGGAGGTGTATCTTGTGGTAGTTCATGCATGAGTTCATTTGAAATGTAACTCAGTTTTAGCTTGTATATCTGTTGATTTAGATCGAAATCTTCATGCACCATCGTCATAAACACATCATAACTACATCTTCACTCAATTCCATGATTGTACAACCATGAGAAGTATCTACTAGAAAGAACCAATGATTTTGATCAAATTTCCAACTCCCACAAACTAAAACGTTTTGATCCATAGATCTAAAACCAAGAAAAAAGAAGCTCAAAATATAAGGAATGAGGTAAAACAACAATGGTGATTTGTATTTCAATAGAGTACGACTGCATCGAGTTAGTGAGAAAGAAGGTATGTGATGCAATTATTAAGGGATAAAATCGTCATTCTACAAACTAAGTTAAATGAGTCATCTATGCCAAACTCTAACACACTAATGTAACTAACTCTACCAATCTCTACCATACAATCATATAAAACTCTACCAAACTCTATCACACAGTGGACGAGCTCAACTAAACTCTACCATATAACTCTGCCAAACACTACTACACTAGCGTTGCTAACTCCACCAAACTTTACTACACTAGCGTTGCTAACTCCACCAATCTCTATCACACTACCAAGTAAAACTCTACCAAACTCTACCACACACTAGACGAGCTCAACCAAACTCTACCACATAACTCTACCAAACTCTACTACACTAGCGTTTCTAACTTTACCAAACTCCACCACCTCCACCAAAATCTACCAAACATAAAAAATCTCAAATATTTAGTGTTTAACAAAATGACTTTCTAATTATAGAAATTTAGTATAGTTTTTATTCGACAGTGCTTTGTGAAGGTGATTTATGATGTGGTTGACTTTGGTGGATCTTGGTTGAGCTTATGTTGACGTGGCGGTAGATCTATGCGATTGGCGCACCCTAACGTGACATAATTTATTAATGGCATTTTCGTTATATATTTTTTTTGTTTACACATCTATAAATGGCAAAATGGCAATTAAGAAAAAGAGTATTTGAGTCACTATGGATAATTCTAGACTATTTAAATTATTACCCTTGAATTCTAGAGTAGTTAAGTAAATTACCCTTTATTTAATCTTAGCCCACTAAGAAATAATTTAAAACAATCCAAAACTCTTCCAACCTACACCTTTTGATCATCTTTTCTCATTCAACCTTACTTTGATTTGGACATGTAATTACACTAATATATAGTGCTCATTACAAGAAATCTAAAGACCCTAAAAAATCATTATTTCATGAAAAATGATATAATAACTAGATGTCAAAAATAAAATTCTAACAATCCTCACATGAATGGAAATAGTTCCAACCGTAGCAGGTTACAGATTAATTAGCATATAAAAAATGCTAAATAGGCTGATATGACAGACTGGACTAACTCGATGGACACAAAACACTAGACAGACGCATGTGTTCAAATGAAATGCACTGTGTTTGAGCTGGTAGTATTTTTCAACCTTGAACCAGTCATAGTTAATATCTGTCGGGCTTACTTGGCCAGAAAGTGAACATGATGTCTTGAAATTTCTGGATGTCTATGTAAACCTAGACAATAGTTATATCACATTGTTATTTCTTGTATAGTAGTAGTTTCTATATTGAGTTCATTGTGTTCTTGAACTTGCCTCGTAGTTTCATGAGTGAACTTAGAGAATTTTGCCTGGATAAATTATCTTAGAAACGGTCTCATTTCACATTCAAATAAGTGATTTGTATAGTCGTATTTGTTTTAAGAAGTAACGTTTGAGACTCCACTGATATATCAAAGCTCTGGTGATCATTAAAAGCATTGCTTAACCTTGATGTTTACTTTTAGGAACAACGTTTGTCCTGTAGGAATGGTAGTGTTGTGCGTTGATAACATTCTATGTGACTTAGTTATCTTATTAAACCTATCTTCTGGGATCTCCAGTCGTGTAAGTTGGGTATCCATCATATAGTTATGGTGTCAACAGGCTTTAAACCCATTCCTTTAGATGATATCAGCACTTGGTCTCTTGAAAGGCTTTTTGTGATTGGATTTGCTAAGTTTTGAGCAGAATTAATGTAATCAATTTTGATCACACCACGTGAAATCAAATGTCTGTTGTTTTATGTCATTGATGAATGTGATGAGACTTACTATTATATAGAATATTGTGTGCTCGAGCAATAGCCGATTGACTATCACAACGGACGCTAATAGCGGGGACTGGTTTTCCCACATAGGAACATCTTCTAAAAAATTGCGTAGCCATTCTGCTTCTTCTGCAGCTTTTTCTAGAGCAATAAACAAAGATTCCATGGTTGATCGAGTCAACAGAGTTTGATATGAAGATTTCAAAGATACTGCCTCACCGCCTAATGTAAATACATATCCACTTATGGACTTGGAATTCTTGGAAACAGAAATCGAACTGGCATCACTGTATCCTTCAAGCACAGCCAGTTCTTTACCGTAGAGCAAGCCAAGACTTTTAGAATATTGTAAGTAATTCAATACTCTTGTTATGCCCTTCCAGTGTGAATGACCGAGAGTACTGGTATAATGACTCAGTATGTTGAGTGCATGTGCTGATTCTAGTATAGTACAATTGGTCAAGTACATGAGACTACCAATTAGATGTGTATACTCAATCTGTGAGAATGCTTCACCCAAATTTTTGGTGAGGTGAAGATGAGGGTCCATAGGAGTTTTTGCGGGACCATTGTGTAATTCTTAAACCATTGCAGAATTTTTTATGCGTAATGAGTTTGTGACAGTGTAATCTTGAGAGGTACATGTTAGTTTAATCCTGAGAATGACATTAGCAAGACCCTTGTCTTTCATGTCAAACTGGCTATAAAGCATGTTCTTTATTTGTTGGTTATGTCTTTGTTACTACCGAGAATGAGCATGTCATCAACGTAGAGACACAACAAATGTTTCACTTTGAGATTGTTTAATATATATGAACTTATCACATTCATTGATTTTAAACACATTTGTCATCATGAGATTGTCAAATATTTTATGCCATTGTTTTGGTGCTTGCTTAAGCCTGTACAAAGATTTGACAAGACGAGACTTTATGTTCTTGTTCAAGCACGACAAAGCCTTCACGTTGTTTCATATGATTCTCTTCTTATAAATCATCATTTAGAAAAGCAATTTTTACATCCATTTGATGTATTTCTAAATCACGTAAAGCGACAATACCGACTAACATACGTATCAAAGTGATTCTTGTCACCGGATAATAGGTGTCAAAGAAATCTAAACCTTCTTTTTGCCGGAAACCTTGTACAACAAGGCAAGCTTTATATTTATCGATAGAGCCATCAGTTTTTAATTTTTAAAAAAAAATTCATTTACTACCGAACGCTTTAAACCCTTTTGGTAGGTCAGTGATTTCATAAATATGATTTTGAAGGATGGAGTCCATCTCACCATTGACCGCTTCTTTTCATAAGGCCAAGTCAGGTGTGGACATTGCTTCAGAGAATGTCTGAGATTTTATTCGAAAAGCAACACAATTAGAAAATTGCTACCAAAAGATTTTTCTTGCCGGGCACGTTTACTTTTGTGAAGTTTAATGATTGGCTCGAGATCTTGTATGCTTGTACCAGATGTGTTAGTCAGACTTGTATCGAGAGGGCTCGATGCTTCACTTGACCATTTCAAGGATTGAATTGGTTTACACGGGAAAACATCTTCAAAAAATGAAGCATTTAAAGATTCCATTATCGTATTTTTGTGGATAACAAAAAGTTCTAAATGCCATACCAAAATTGATAACCACTACTATTGTGTGCATAACAGAGGAAAATACAATCCATAGTTTTCGGACCTATATTGGCTTTTTAAGAAAATGGTACAAAAACTCTCGTGAGACACCCCCACAATTTCAGGTATTTGTACAAAGATACTTTACCTTACCAAAGCTTATAAGGTGTTTTGCCCATAGCTTTATGTTGTATTTTATTCAAAATATAGCTTGATGTAAGCAACGCTTCCCCCACAAATTCTAGGGTGTACCAGATTCTTAGAGCATAACGTTCATCATCTCTTTAAAAGTTCATTTTTTGCGTTCTGCAACTCCATTTCATTCTGGTGAATAGGGAGCGGTGGTTTGATGGATAATGACATGTTCTCGACAAAAAGCATCGAACAGATCATTGTATCGCCTCCTCTATCACTATGACCTATTTTTATAGTTTGTGATAGTTGATTTTCAACTTCAAGTTGTATTCTTTGAATGTTTTGTCCTTACTATGTAAAAGATATACATAGCAATACTTTGTGTAATCATCTATGAACATTACAAAATATTTCTTTCCACCTCGACTAAGAACTAATTTGAAATTACACAAATCAGTGTGGATATGTCCGAGAGGTTCGATATTTCTTTCTAGTGGAGGTATGGTGTTTTAGTGAGTTTTGCTTGAACACATATTTCACATTTGTTTTTCTTTATTGGACATTTATGAACTAAATTTTATTTCATCAATCTTTCAATTGCTTTAGAATTTACATGTCCTAAGAGCATATGCCAATTATCGTAAGAATCACATAAGAAAATAAATTCTTATTCTTTTTGGAAAAGTTACAACATTTGTGGAGCTCGAAGCGGCATCATTTTTTGTGGATTGTCATTACACTCATTTTGACTAATCCTCTTGAGACATAACCATTTCCCAATAAACACCCCATTCTTTCGAATGATCAATTGATCCGATGAAAAAGTGACGTCAAATCCATGTTTGCTCATCAATGATCCTGAGATCAAGTTTTTCTTCATGTCGGGTACATGTTTCATATTTGAGAGAATGATCTCCATTCCCGATGTCATCATCAAGACCACTTGGCCAACGTCTTTGATCTTGGAGTGGGAGATACTACCTATCAAAGGATAATCGTCTGTTATGTAATTCTTGTAAGCACAAAACATATGACGGTTGACAAATATGTGCGTCGTAGCACCCGTTTTATACCACCACTCTATTGGATTTTTTTCATCCATGTGGGTTTTCGAAACGACTGCACACAAATCCGCCTCTATAACGTTTGAAATCATGGATTCTTGCACAATTAATGGCGGACCATTCCCATGGAATACCAACTCATTCATTAGTTTGAGTGCAAGAATGTTGATGTCGTAATCGCCCATATGAATATCGGAGATTGATAACATATTTTTATGGGGCAACACAACTTTATAATTGTTGAAAAAATAAACGTAATGTGAAAGCATAATAAGACGAAAGAAAAAAAGAGTGAAAGTAAAATGTACTTAGAAATATGTGGTTGTGATGTACGTAATGGTTATGTAAGATAAGTAGCCAATTTGATTTAAATTTGGTTTGAATGACCAAAACAAAATCAATTATAAACCATGGCAAACCATGGTTATTAAAGCAACTTAATTTCAACCGGTTTTAACCCGAATTGATCTTGACTAAGATTGAAATCGAATTGGACCAGAATTAATTGGTTCACTTAATTTGAACCAGGATTCAATCTAGTTTAAGTGTAAAATCATTTCAAACCAAGTGTTGCGGTTCACTTAAACTAGACCATAATTAATTCGGTTATTACGATTTTGAAATTAAATCAGGTTCACCTAATTTGAACCAAAATTAACCACAAACAAAATTTAGTTTCAAAGTGCTTCTCTTTTTGGATTCAAAAAAACCAAAAAATAAGAACATTAAGATCACCTCCAAAAAAGTTTCTTAGCAAGAGGTTTTTATAAACAAAATAATTAAAAGTAATATATAACTATTAAAATAATATATATTTAAGAGAAGAAGAGAAATTGTTTCTTAACTTTCTTATTTAAAAACCTTTCACCCATTTTTAGGAAATTCTATGGTATAAGTGGCAAATAATGATTGGATATAATTTTTTAAAGTTAATATAATAATTAACTTATTTATATTTTATTGTTAAGAAACTCACTAAGTATCTTAGCCATTGGAGGTGGTCTAAGAACATTGAACACAAATTTTGGATTTTGTTTTTCCTCACTAAAATAAAAATATTGATTGATATGATTCTTAGATCTTTTGGATTCAAACTGTAAGGCTCACATATTAGATCAGTTAATTGATCAACGTACTTTACCATAGAGTCAACATATACCAATAATTCTGAGAGCAATTTAACGAAAAAAAACTTTGAATTTGAAAGCTAAATAACTTTAAAACAGAACGTGAAGTCAAGAAAAAAACTCTTTCTCCTGAATCCAAAAGAGCTCCCACAGTGAGGTGGTAAAACATAGCCTTTAAATCCAAGGATATAATCACGCTTACTATTATAAAATCTTCATTCTTTTGCAGAATCTACAAACTAGAAACTCTAACCACTAGCGGCCTTGACCTAAAGCTGATAAGGCTTGTGCTTTAGGCGCCAAATTTTATCATCAATTTAAGGGCATCAAATCCATTAATATCTATATAGTGTAGTGGTTATGTATGCTTTTCAGTGTGGAATGTGTTGTGTTCGATGCCCATCAATTCATTGTTTTGTAATATTTTTCTAAACTGTTTATTACAATATGGTTTGTGGGGCACCAAAATTTTGTTTTGATTTAGGCAAGGATTTATATTGGGCCGGCACTGCTCTAACTTATGAACTCACAAAAAAACAATGAACTTAATATGAAGATAGGAGAAGAGAAATTCAATCTCAAAATCATTGAACCCAACACTCAATATATATAAGATCATTGTCCAATTCTTTTTGGCAATTTAAGATCCGATTTAATGAGAAAAATTCTCATTTATGATGGAGATATGCCATTACTCTTCAAGTCAAGTGAGGAAGATAAAATTAATGAAAGACTATAATGGTTGAACATTTCTTTTTGAAGGAGACTTGAGCCTTGTGGGTCTAAAATATGAAGATTAGATTTATTTAAGGGTGATTTGCTAGAATAAGGCAAAATTTTGGGTTAATTACTAGAAT
>OVBA01005786.1:0-18812 GCA_900406435.1 Lepidium aucheri
CTTAGTGAATATGGACTTTAAATGGCTAAGTGTAATGTCCGTCCAAGACTTTACTAAAAATTATGTAGAAATTGAGAATTGCGAGTTTAGGGTGTTACAGATGGACGCTTCAGATCCTATAAATATATATATGCCTTACACTCGTCTTTTATGATCATTATGAAAAAGATAGAGAGAGATCAGACGAAATTAAGAAAAGATCAATAAGTGTCAGTCCATATTGAGAAGTGTTTGGTTATGATCGAGAGTATAACGAGTATAGGTGATCTGTGGTTGATCAAGCTAGCTTCAAGAGGTGTCAGAATCGAGTAGTTAAGGTGACTGGTTGACCGTAAGTTGACCTTGATCGTTATATGTGTTTAAATGATTGATTGCAATTATATGCTTGTCATGATATTGATAAAGTTCGGTCGATGAACGGCTCAAGAAGTATAGTCAGGATAAGATATCAGGGTTCAGATGTGTGCTCGACGGCTAGATAGTAGCAGGGTATGCAACAACCAAAGAGATATGGTCCGACCGTACCGAGTGCCAACTCGAGCTGAATGGATGTATTGAGTGCATTGATTGCGTTACGGTTAGACCTGTGAGACAAAATGATCCACTTGCTAGGCATGTTATGCATACCTTGTGAATGCAGGTAAAGGTAAAGATAACAAAGACGCGGACTAAGGGGCGATACGGAAAGGAGATGGTTTAAAAAATGGGTGGATCCATTAAGTTATGTTGTAATAGGATGTATAGCGAACTTAAGTTGTACATGAACCATTTCACTAAGTAAAATGAATAAGTTTATGCATATGAATGAGCTTATTTATCTAAGTTAATATGCTGTAAATGACTAAGTATGCTAGGGAATCATATCTGATAAGTAAATAATCCAAACAAAACCGGTTTGAACCTCACGGACTATGTGTTTGTGGGTTACGCAGCTATCCGCTTTCTAACTAGACTGCTCATGCACCTAAGTGCTTGGTTCCATCACATATCTGCTCATGCAGCTAGGTGCCTATGGAGCAACTTGTTTGTTCGAGTTACTTAACTCTGTTTTCACTATGTCATTCAACCATTCGGATTCCCTCGCCCACTACTCGACCCAAGTTTACTTAACTCAAGCTTTCACTCAATTTGTCCATACCAAACTCGTCCATAATTAATTCTGCGTGGATTTGGCTAACTCACCAATCTGTTCCCTTCGGTTTCACCAACCACCTTCCTAGGACTTGCCCGTAATCACCCAAAACAGTTTGTAAACTGCAAGCGTTAAAATGTTCGCCTATCTACCTGCGAGAGTTACCGTCTTGGTAACACAAAGACATTTAAAAATTGACATGTTATCTTTTGACCCAATTGACAAACAAACTCTAATTTCACAAATTTTAGAATCATGATTTTGAAATTGGTAAATCCCGAGCTATTTTTTGAATATCTTGTTAGTGGTAGATTTCTATATTGATTTTGGCATGTATATGATCGATCTATGTTGAAATCATGTTGTTTATTATGGTTCATGATGATGAGTGGATACGTTTGATTTTGTGCATGTTAATTGAGTAGTAGGTTGATAATGAGCAAGGAGATAGAAGCTTCCAATAGTATATCGACTAGACGTCTTAGAGGATGAGGAATTGTTGTCGGAATTCCAAAAAAGTTTTGGTCTGGAGTTTCAATTTGTGCCTAGACTTTGAAACCCGACAATAAATCATACGAATGTTATTATGGTGTTATTTTGACATCTCATAAGGTATATTCAGAACTTTGATGATGAATGAAATGGATGTATTAATGTCATGAATTTCTTGCAGCTTGTTGATGACAATCATGTATTTCAATAGCTCGATGAAGCTCTCGTATATGAAGTAGATAGATTGTCTAACTCAATTGTTGGAGTGGAGAAAAACATGATTCAGCTCTAAAACAGTAGGATTGAGGAGCAAAAAATAGAATCTGACTGAGTGTTAATGAACATGGAAACTCAAATATTAGGAGAGGTTGAGGTTATGTTTGGTGAATGAGTGGAAGATGAAGAAAATAATGGTCATGATCACTAAATTGCGAGGTTGACGATCATATGTTGTGTTAGAGATATTATATTCTTTCATGGATTTGAAGATTAATGAAATGGTGTTGCGAAGATAATTGTTTAATATAGGGAACATGTTTTATGTGAAAGAAGTTTTTGTTATTGGTTAAAAACAAGTTGTTAATATCGTTTGCTGAGATAAATGGAGACATAAATCGATCATATAAAGCTTTGCATATGGTTCAAAATATAGACATATGGTTTAGCTTAAAGAATTACAGCAAAATATCATAACCTCATAAACTAATTAGCTGATAATAACATCCAAAAAAACTGATTAGCCGATCATATGAGTTTGACACATAGAGATCTCAAAAATAACACAGAGAATACCTCTAATTAAGTCGTCTTCTTCTACTTAACCTTCTACTTAGTCTACTACTTAATTTTTGCTTCATATTTTACTCAATCTTTTCTCCTTCTTTAACTTCATCATTGTGTTACAAATCCTTGTGATGTCCCATTTTCTGCAAGAACATGTCCTATCCTCAATATTGATTATATAAGAACAGCCACCTGACACAACTTGTAATATCTTTGTTCTCCTGTACACTCTACAATATGCAACCAAATCGTGTGTCCTTGATAACACATCCTCGATATAAGGAGTACATTTACCAGTACGAGCCAAAGACTCAACAACACTCTTGTTAATCTGCACCATTGTTTGTCTAAGTATTATCTTGAGCATATGCACAACTGATTTTTCTTTAGCTTCACGATGGTGCTGTTAAATTATTATGTGGAATTGTTCTCCATATTTTCACAATAAGTAAAGAGTTTAATTTTTCAGGAAACAATTTTGTTATTCATTCATCGTTAACTACAAAGATTACAACAAAGTGACTCTTATAGAATTTACAATGGAATACAATCTCTTCTTTGCTGAGATTCTTAAATTGTTGCTTGTTCTGCTTCTAATTTTATTTTGCAGAGCTGATTTACTTTTGTCATTTTCTGCAGATATTAGAGGCTTCATGGATCTTGAATCTTTAGCAAGATGTTTTGGCTTTATGGAACTTGCTCGATCACACTCTTGGTAGCCCATACGCTCAATTTGTAACAAAAGTGCATTATCTGTAAGATCTTTAGTTTGATTCTCTATACACCCCCCCTCGACAAACTTGGTGTTGGTGGGTAATCAACACCTAGTTTGAACCGAAGAGAGCTAGAAGTAGCAAAAGGAAGAGACTTGGTAAAGATATCTGTTAATTGCTGCTGAGAAGTAATGTGTTTGACAAGTAACGTCTTCAAAGCAACTTGTTCTCTAACGTAATGGTGGTCAAGCTCAAAATGTGTGGTTTTGGAGTGAAAAATTGGGTTTACTGTGAGATAAACTGAGGAAAAATTGTCACAATACAACTCTGGAGTTGATGGTACAAATATACCTAATTCACGCATCAAGTAGAAGATCCAAGTGACCTATGGAGCAGTAAGAGATAATGTTCTATACTCTACCTCAATGGATCCTTTTGACACAATAGGTTGCTTTCTGGAAGACCAAGAAAGGTGCAAAAGCCACATGTTGAACGGCTTGTAACATTAGAATTAGTCCAATCACCGTCACTATATGCTCTTAATGTGCAATATATATTATTAGAAATGGATATACCTATCAACATTGCTCCTTTAACATACCGTAAGATACACTTCAACATCTGAAAATTAGAAGTAGTGGGAGCATGCATTTTTGACACACATAATTCAAAGCAAATTGAATATTTGGTCTTGTTAAAGTCAAACATTGTAATTTCCCACCAAGAATTTGAAAATACTTGGGATTGTCAAAAAGTTCATCTTGAAATGGCAATTTATTAAGTCTCAACGGATATGGAGTTGGCATAAGAGCACAATCTTCCATTGCTACAACTCTTAATAAGTCCTCATCAAACTTTTCTTGAGAAAGAAAAAGACAATTGTTGGGTTTAATAACTTGAATTCCTAGAAAATAAGTCAGCTGACCCAAGTTCTTCATTCTAAACTGCATGTTCATCTCTTCAAGAAAACGTTTCATGCTTGATGAAGCATTTCTAGTGATTACCATATAATCAACATACAAGAAGAGAAGAATAACGTCTGTATTGGTGTTGAAAATAAACAAAGAAGGATCTCTTGCATTGCATTGAAACCCAAATTCCAATAGAAAATTACTGAACTTATTAAACCTAGCTCTTGGAGATTGTTTTGATCCATAGATAGACTTATGTAAATGACAGACATGATCTGGTTTTTTTGGATCAACAAACCCTGCTGGTTGTCTCATGTAAACTATTTCAGTAAGATCACCATGTAAGAAAGCATTCTTAACATCTATTTGCTTCAAATCTCACTGCATTATTGTGGCCAAATGTAAAACTGATCTTACTGTTGCTGTTCTTACTACTGGACTATAAGTTTCTAGATAGTCTACTCCTTCTTCTTGATTATTTTCTTGAGCCACTAAACAAGCCTTTAGTTTATCAAGACTACCTTCAACCTTTAATTTGGTTATAAAAATCCATTTACTTCCCAATATATGCATATTTGGAGTATGAGGGAGCAATGTCCAAGTCACCGCTTCAATGCAATTACCATATTTCTCTTCCCTTGCATTAGTCCAATCTTTATCCTTAAGAGCATCTTCTACTGTTTTAGGTTCTGGATAATTAACTCATTTAGTTAACATAACATACCTTGGTTCAGTTTAACTATGCCTGAGTTTAACCTTGTAGTGACTTGATAAATCAATTGAGTTTCTGAATTACCAGTAAGAATGTGGCTTTCTGTGTTAGTTCCTAGACTCGAGATATTTGGAGCTGCATTCTTTGAATTATATGCATTTGTTTCAACATTGTCTGTAGCATTTGCTATAGTCTCTGCACTTAAATTCTCTGCATATGTTTCAGCATTATCTGCAACTTTCTCAGTATTTTCTGCATTTGTTACAATGTCTGATGCAACATTCTCTGTATTCTCTAAAGAACCCAAAAAAGACTGAGATTTGACCAAAGAAGAACGAGTGATGTCACCAATGGAAGCAGATTCAGTGTTTGTCGTATGCTCAGTACACTCATCTTCTTCAGTCAAATCATCAGTATTACTTGTTGTATTTTGATTCTGAGAAACTCAAGTCTAATTAATAGATGTGCTTGTCTGTAAAGATTGAGAGTCAGTGTTTAAAATAACTTTGAAAAGTATGTTTCTTTCTGGCTTGACCGTAGGACTAGTAGATTTATGTGGCTTAAAACTTTTTTGCCAAGCTTTAATAAGAGGCGTAATAGGATTTGTTTGAAGCTGCACATATGTATCTGCAAATGGAATATTTGACTCATCAAAAGTAACATGTCTACTAATATAGACTCTTCCTGTGAGAAAATACAAACATCTATATTTTTTGTATCTTTTATCATAGCCAAAACATACACTTCAATGACCTCGGGTCAAACTTATTTTCAGTGTATGGTTAGAGCATTGGAAAGCAACCACATCCAAAAGATCTAAGTGCTGTATACGTGGGTACCAAGTTGTATAGAGCTTCAGAAGGATGTTTGTTACCATCAGAACAGATGAAGGAAGAAATTTCCATGGAAGCTTGCTGTAAAGAAAGCTTCAATCAAAAAAATTTTAGGTACTTTACTATGAAATATCATAGCTAATCCCAACTCAGTTATGTGAATGTGCTCTCTCTCGGCTAGGAAGTTTTGCTGAGGTGTATAAGAGCATAAATCACATTGTTGAATACCTTAGTTGCTTAAATGTTTGAAAAACTTTGTACTTCCAAATTCTCCTCCTCCATCACATTGAAAAACACTTATTTTGGAAACAAATCTAATCTCAACTTAATTTTGAAACATAAGAAACACTTCATAGAAGTCTGATTTCTGCTTCATAGGAAATAACCAACTAAATCGAGAGTAATTTTCTATGGATATTACATAGTACTAAAATCCCTAAACAGACAAGATAAGGAAGGACCCCACAAATCACAATAAACTCTTTTTAAAGGTCTCGAAGCAACAAAAGATGAAGAAAAAAGGGAAGACTATAACTATTGTTGAGATGACACGACTCACACACTTTATTGATAAAGTTGTTTATGATATATCCTTTCTTTGTGACAGCAAGTGGAGAATCTTTGAACTTGGATGTCCTAAGCGCATATGCCACACCTCATCATTAGTGGCATGTTGTCTCGTGTAGTAGAACACCTGAGCATTTTGATTTTCCAGTAGATATAAGCCATTATATTTTCTTCCTATTGTCAGCAACTAGCTTGTTTGCTTGTCCTTTACATAAACCCCATCACAATCAAATTCAAACATGCATGGATAATCTGAGTCGGCTGACCCAATATGAGTAATTGGTAAGAAAGCAAGTCGGCTGAACTAATATGAGTAATTGGTAAGAAATTTCCATCACTAACCATAACAACATAATTTCTATAATATGGTTGAGCGTATTGAAGATTAATATGAGAATTTGTAACATGTTCTTGAAGCTCCTGTATCAGGATACCAATCTTGACATAAATGGTTTGTAACATCTTTAATCTTCATAGTTGTCAAAGCTACATGATGATCTCCATGCTAGTAACTATTATCAAACCTATGCTAGCACTTCAAAGCTTGATGACCAACGTCTCCACATATCTGGCAAACATGCCTATTATCTGCTTCTATTTTAGATGAGGAAGTGAATAATTGATGAAAACCACGACCTTAAGTGGAAAAGGATGATCGACCTCTCTAATTTCCATACTGAGAAGAACCTTGACCTCTGCCTCTATTATTGTATTGACTAGAGGAGTTAGATCTATTAGTCTCAAAAGCCATATGAGCATTAATGTTGGTTGCAGTAGTAGCATAACCTCTAATTTTATATCATCAAAGCTAATTAAATGAGACACCACATCCTCAAAACTGGAACCACAATATATGGCTTCAGCTGTGATTTCTTCCAATCAAATTCAAAATCTCTTTGTGGAATCAGAGTTTAGCCAATTCATAGAGGGAGCTTTAGAAATTTATTCTTGTATGTCGCTTACCATCAACAATTATGTTACCGTGAAACTCAAAGAGTGAAATTACTTCTTATGGAAAGTACAGTTCGAATTGTTCCTTTCATGGCAAAGTTTCTTGGATTTGTCGATTGATCACAAAAGGTTCATATCATAAAAGTTCCAGTTCAAAATATAGAAGGAATCAAATCAGAGGTAGTAAATCCAGACTTTCAAGCTTGGAAAAAGTCCGATCAAGTTGTTAAATCTTGGATTCTTGGTTCATTATCTGAAGCAATTCTTAGCTTTGTTGTTGGTTGTGAATCTGCTCGCTATGTCTGGTATACTCTTGCTAATCACTTTAATCGCATCTCTTCATCAAGATTATTTGAGCTTCATCGTAGATTAGAGACTTTGTCTAAAGATAAAAAATCTATGGATGATTATCTTAGAGAAGTTAAAAGTATATGTGATCAGCTTACTGCTATTTGAAATCCTATGAATAAAAAGATGAAGATATTTGCAGCTCTCCATGGTTTGGATCGTGAATATGAGTTTATTGTCACAGTTATTGAAAATGCTATAGATTCTTAACCTGGCCCTGATACCATAAAGAGATTTTAAAATTGATTTTCTCAGAAAAGAATTTTATTATTCATTCATCGTTAACCACAAAGATTACAACAAAACTGACTCTTATATAATGTACAACAAAATACACAAATCGATTGTTAACTCCACGTGGCTTCATTCTATGCAATCTAGAGATTCTAGAAGTTTAAATATGTTGTTTGCTGAGATTGCTAAATTGCAGCTTTTTCTGTTTCCAGCTTTATTTTGTAGAGCTGATTTCCTTTTGTCTTTTTCTGCAGAATTAAAGGCTTCATGGACCTTGAATCTTTAGCAAGAAGTTATGGCTTTATGGGCCTTGCTTGATCACACTCTTGCTGGCCCATACGCTCAGTTTCTAACAAAAGTGCTTTATCTGCAACATCTTTTGTTTGATTCTTTATAATGAGAACCAACTTTGTAGAATGCTCTGCACCAAGACATTGTATTCATCTTCAGTACATCTCATAGACATCCAAATCATATGCCAACACATGCATTAGATTCTCATCATACTCTGCCTCGTTTTAACTCCATGCCAAATTCCAAATGAAAGACTTCAGCTGTGATTTTTCCCATTTTTGGCTTTAAGATTAGCATATATGTGGCTCACAACATTCTATGCTCTATCTTTGGTAATTTCATCTCTGCTGCTCTAATCAAACCTTACAACAAAACAGAAGAATTGCTCAAAAAAGTTAATTAAAAACACAAAACTATAAGGAAATAGTGAATTGATCAAAACATTAAGAATTGTAAGAGAACATTACCTTTTGACGATCAAACACTATAATGTATCTATCACCACCTTCTAACACCAAATCTTCTTTGATTTTTTTTGAAAAACCAAAGCTAGTTGCTTGTTTTTTCTACTTGTACAACTGTCTATGCTATAGGGTATATAGCATTATTCACATCCCTTTCTTAAAAAACTACTAACTGCCCTTTCATCGTAGATCTAAGGAAGTGACCATCAACGCATATAAAAGGCCTACATGTTTTTTTTTATGATTTTCTTAAAACATGAAGACAAATATAAAACCTACTAAAAACATGTAACCCTTGCTCATTTGTTATTGTCTCAATATCAACATATGAATTATGATTGGAGTCTAAAATATTTGGTTCATACTCACATACATGCTCAAACTGCCTATCATATTCTCTTTCAATCCACAACAAAACCCTATGTCTAGCTTCTTAACACTAAGACTTAGAAACCTTGATGCCCCATCTCTCATACACCAATTGTTCAATTTTCAGCAGTAGAAAATAATCTAGTTCCTCTTTAATTTTATCCTTAAATAGCGTAGCTAGAACCGAGACCTTCAATATTGAACAATAACAACTATTCTTATCAACAATAGTCCTAACTACCCATCTATCTGAATCGTCCCTAATGAAGTAAGCACCCCATTTTCATATAGACCCCATACTTTTATAAGGCTAGCTTATTGTGATCATACCTCAATTGTTCAATGTTATGCTCTGTCTTTAAAGCATGATCAAGCACAATGTCTTTAAATGGTAAGCCACTGAAGAATTCTTACGCTTTGTACAAATTTTCGTCCCTCGTTTCACGTTCAACCTTTTGGTTCATGAACTTCTTCATCTTCTTCACTATTACTGTTAGAAACTTCTTTGTCGACAAATCGAGAAACAAGATTACATCGAACTGATTCCTTTCTCACATGTCCTTTCATATTTCTTCTGCGCCTTGTCTGGAAAAAATAGGCATATCAATGAACTTGACAATATTCATGGATTACGACTCCTATGTCACCAGAAGGGTTACATAAACGATTCAAGATGAAATAAGTGGTTTGATTTTGAAATCTTTCCAAAATCGCGAAATTGTGAGTTAGGTTTCATAATATTGAGAAATTTGGGGTCTTTTTGTCTTTGAGTAAATAGATTTTATCAAAAACGTGGTCTAAATTACTTAAATCGGGTTTGATTGGTGATTATGGTACGATTAGCTCAGTTTTGGATTAGTGGTCTATAGTAAACCAAAGCCAATTCGATTTGGTTGGGAAATTGGAATTCAATTTACGTAGAGGGAGAAAATAAAATTTGAGTTCCGGAGAAGGGGAAGTTAGTTTGGAGAATCAAAAGAGGCCTATAATTCATGTAATTATGGAACTATATGAAATGTCCAAAGGGAATTCTAATCGTCGATCATTTCTCTTGTCATCAGTTTTCTTTTTTGTCATAAAAGATGTTAGATTGTTAATATTTGAAGTTTAAATTTGTGTACAAGAATTCTTTTTTATAAATACATGATAAACCAAAAATTTTTTTGTGTTGAAATTAATTTTCCTAAAACATTTAAATTTTTGGTGAATAGTTTTCTATAATTAAATTTTGATACAGAAAATTACAAGATTAGATATTTAAGTGTATTTACCTTGCTTCTTGAAATGTGTTTAGTTATTGGTTTTAGAGTTTTATGCAAAGAAAAAAAAACTTTGAAGTGAGCACTAATTGCAGTTTAACATCTTTTATCATTATTATCAAGTTTTAAAAAGTATGATAGATAATAAATCAAATTAGAACTGTGATGATAAGGAATGAAAATCTACTCATAAATTTTTCAAAATTTACCGTATGTGTTCATAATTTTTTTATAAAAGATTATATAAAGATTATACTTCATTGAATTTAGAATTGGCATTGACAAGTGATCTTTATTCTAGTAGCATATAATAAGTCTATTAAAGACAGACGCATTTGTACATCTAGATATCGAATTTCAACGCCTATATTTTTTAGGAATTTGGCTAATAGGCCGACCAGTTGTGGACCAATATTAACAACAAAAAAAATTGGAGATAATGAATTGCATTAATTTTACTTGGAAGATTAAATTTTGGTCATTTTGAGAATGTTTTAGTAGTTTTTTCTTTTTACATTAATTAGAACTAGTTCTCCGAATTCGATTAGTTTGAATTGGTTCGGGTCGGGTTAATTGGAATTCGGGTATTTATCAAATTTTTAATTTGTTCCAAACTAACCGGAATATAAATTTGGGTTAGGTCGGTTTGGGTATCAGGTAATACATGTAGTATTTAATGGTTCCGAATTAACCCGAAAAAATCCAGAAAAAAAAAATCCAAATATCCGAAAAGTACAAAAAAATTCGACCCGAACCGACCGAACCACTAAAAAAATCTGGAAAATACTAAAAGTTCCAAAAAATTCCGAAAAATATTAAAAAATTCGATTGACTTATACCTGAACTACCCAACCCGAGCTAACCGACCCGAATCACAATCCAAATTGTAAAATAAATCACTTACTAAATTGCTCGAAAATAGAAAAAATACCCAACTCGAATCACCCAAAGTTCTGGTTGGGGAACAAGCCATAAATCATTCACTCGGCTAATCGGTGTGTCCAAGGTAAAGTCAGAAACAAAAATAACCAAAATGTCATGTTAATGGCATTGGCCTTATGGGCCGAGTAAGTAAATGGGCTAGTTTATTGGCTAATTAATTATATTTCGTTTTGCTGGGAATTATAATTTAGGAAACGAAATTCTCTCCGATTGTTGTGAAGACATTACAGTTTTAGCGTCTTCGAGATATAAATTGATGAATTTAGACTACACTTGAAATTTCACTTGTACGATCATTTTCCTCAAGATCTGAACTCTGTAAATCTGAAACCGACGGCCGATTCGCCGCCGTATCTCATTCTTTATCTTGTCGTCATCTTCGGTGAGTCAATCCCTCTTTCATTTTGTCTTTTGCTATATTCATTTTTTTTTTCTTGTTTCTTTTCGTTTTCCCCGTGTGGTGAGTAGATCGGAATCCCTGGTGCTCGATTTCGCTAGTACCTATTGAATTGGCAAAGATTTTGTTAGTTTGATTTCAATTCTCGGATCGGATCTGTAAATCTCTTTTTTGTTTTTGTTCTTTGCACCATTATCTGCAACAGATGAAATCGTGCGATAATATGCATGCTTTTCTAGGTTCTAATTTGAAAATTTAAGTTTGAAAGGTAATGTAAATCTAATGCAGTTTGCATCTTATCCGGTAACTTGATCATGAGTGTATACATTTCCATGCGCTTGTGGCTTCTTTCTCTCTTAGATCTGTGCTTAATTTGAGAGTACCTAAGAATTTTCATTTTACCCGTGAACTGAAAATTTTCTTCCCTTACTTTTTCTTTTTGTTGTTGACGAAAACCAGGAAAAAGATGGAGAAATCATGCACGCTCCTTATATACTATGACAAAGGAACTCCTGCAATTGCGAACGAGATCAAAGAAGCTCTCGAAGGGAACGATTTACCTGCGAAAATTGAAGCATTGAAGAATGCAATCATGCTTTTGCTTAATGGTGAAACTTTGCCTCAGCTTTTCATCACTATTATCAGATATGTATTGACGTCTGAGGACCACACGATCCAGAAGTTACTGCTGCTTTACCTGGAGACAATTGAGAAAACTGATGCTAAAGGAAAGGTGCTACCTGAAATGATATTGATATGTCAGAATCTGAGGAACAACCTCCAGCATCCAAATGAGTACATCCGTGGAGTTACCTTGCGGTTCCTTAGCCGTTTGAGAGAGACTGAAGTTATGGAGCCTCTAATTCCGTCAGTGTTGCAAAATCTGGAGCATCGCCATCCGTTTGTGCGTAGGAACGCAATTTTGGCTATTATGTCGATATATAAGCTCCCACAAGGTGACCAACTGTTGCTTGATGCACCTGAAACGATTGAGAAAGTTCTTTCATCGGAACAGGATCCCTCTGCCAAACGAAACGCTTTTCTTATGCTCTTCAATTGTGATCAAGATCGAGCTATAAACTATCTTCTGACTAATGTTGATAAGGTTTCTGAGTGGAACGAATTGATTCAGATGGTGGTTCTGGAATTAATCAAGAAGGTTTGTAGGACCAGGCCATCAGAGAAGGGAAAGTATATTAAGATTATTATCTCTTTGTTAAATGCCCCTTCATCTGCAGTTACTTATGAATGTGCCGGGACACTTGTTTCTCTATCATCTGCACCCACCGCTATTAGAGCAGCTGCCAACACTTACTGTCAGCTTCTTCTTTCTCAGAGTGACAACAATGTGAAGCTAATTGTGCTTGATAGGTTGAATGAGCTGAAAGCCTCTCAGAGGGAGATTATGGTTGAAATGATCATGGATGTGCTAAGAGCACTCTCTAGTCCGAATCTCGACATTCGCAGGAAGACACTTGATATTGTCCTTGAATTGATTACTCATCGGAATGTCAATGAGGTCGTGCAAACGTTGAAGAAAGAAGTTGTCAAGACACAAAGCGGAGAGCTTGAGAAGAATGGTGATTACAGACAGATGCTCGTTCAAGCTATTCATGCTTGTGCGGTCAAGTTCCCTGAAGTAGCAAGCACAGTTGTACATCTTTTGATGGATTTCCTAGGTGACACCAACGTGGCTTCAGCTCTTGATGTTGCTGTTTTTGTCAGAGAGATCATAGAGACTAACCCTATATTAAGGGTTTCAATCATAACCCGCTTGTTGGACACCTTTTATCAGATTCGAGCTGCAAAGGTTTTCCCATTTGCACTTTGGATTGTTGGGGAATATTGCCTATCACTATCTGAAGTTGAGAGTGGCATAGCAACCATCAAGCAGTGCCTCGGTGAGATGCCGTTCTACTCTGCTTCTGAAGAAGTAGAGTCAAATGATTCCTTAAACAAGATTCCGCAGAACACAGCTGCTATAGTTTCCTCTAGAAGGCCTGTCATTCTTTCTGATGGGACTTATGCTACCCAAAGTGCTGCCACTGAAACTGTATTCTCTCCATCTACAGTTGCTCAGGGGTCATTGGCTTCTGGAAATTTGAGATCTCTTATCTTAACTGGTGATTTCTTCCTTGGAGCAGTGCTTGCTTGCACATTGGCTAAACTTGTTCTCAGGTTGGAGGAAGTGCAGTCATCCAAAACTGAGATTAACAAGGCGAAAACACAAACTTTACTCATCATGGTCTCTATGTTACAACTGGGGCAATCCCATGTGGTTCCCCATTCAATTGATGCGGACTCTTATGAGAGGATTGTTCTCTGCATAAAATTAATTTGCCACACAAGTGACGAGATGAAGAAGATATGGTTGGAATCCTGTCGCCATAGTTTTGTCAAAATGCTCTCTGAGAAACAGCTACGAGAACTGGAGGAACTTAAAGCCAAGGCCCAAATATCTCATGCTCAGCCTGATGATCTGATTGATTTCTTCCATCTGAAGAGCCGCAAGGTAATGAAATCCTAAATTTGTTTCTTTTCATATTTATATGATTACCACTGTCAGTGTGATATATTTGTGAAAAATCTCTCTCAGGGTATGAGTTTACTTGAGTTAGAAGACCAAGTACAAGACGACCTAAAACGTGCTACTGGTGAATTCGCCAAAGATGAAAATGATTCATACAAGCTTAATCGTATTCTTCAACTCACAGGATTCAGCGATCCAGTCTATGCGGAAGCATATGTGACCGTTCATCACTATGACATAGTCCTCGATGTCACTGTTATCAACCGTACAAAAGAGACCCTCCAGAATCTTTGTTTGGAATTGGCAACCATGGGAGATCTAAAACTCGTTGAACGTCCTCAGAATTACACACTTGCACCTGAATCAAAAAAGAAGATAAAAGCCAACATCAAGGTTTCCTCTACTGAGACTGGGGTCATCTTCGGAAACATCGTCTTTGAGACTTCAAATGTCATGGAGCGTAACGTTGTTGTCCTTAATGACATACATATCGATATCATGGATTATATATCTCCTGCTGTGTGTTCAGATTCTGCATTCAGGTCTATGTGGGCAGAATTCGAATGGGAAAACAAGGTATAACTAAACTGATATTTTACTTGTTACTTAAAGCTTTGTTTTATCGTTCAGAACCAAATCTGGTCTTTTGATATTTAGGTGGCTGTAAACACTATGATTCAAGATGAGAAAGAGTTTCTTGATCACATTATCAAATCAACAAACATGAAGTGCCTCACTCCAACGTAAGTCCTAGCTTCCACTCGATCGATCACTTTCATTATTATTAGCTTGCAGGATTTTCACTTGATTAAACCTCTGTTTTCTTTTACAGATCGGTGTTAGAAGGGGAGTGTGGGTTCCTCTCAGCTAACTTATACGCCAAGAGTGTGTTTGGCGAAGACGCATTGGTGAATGTGAGTATCGAAAAACAAACCGATGAAAAGCTTAGCGGTTACATCAGAATCCGAAGCAAGACGCAAGGAATTGCTCTTAGTCTTGGAGATAAGATTACTCTTAAGCAAAAAGGACAAACTAGCTGAAACTAAATTCACTCACTGCTCTCTTTCTTAAGTTCAGGTATTTTCACATTATCCAAGTACTCAAACTGAATAGGTTTTTTTTTTACTCTGATTTCTCAGACTTGTGTTTATCCAAATATTTCAGGTTCAGATCAACATTTCCAAATTCAAGTTTTTTGTTTTGTTTTTTAAACTGCTATATAAGCAGCAATTTTATGACAGGAAATTTCGATTATTATAATGAGGAAGAATAAGATTGTATGGACAAGAACACTCTTTTTGAATTTTGGGTTTTGTTCTTTCGCCTTTCGTAATTGAGATAATTCGTAGGTTACATTAGTATTTGTTTTGTCCTAATCTTATTTGTTCGTCCTTAATTTATGCCCTGTTGATTTTATTACAAATTTAGAAAAGCGTTTTAAAAACTGGCCAATATACCGAAAACGATTGGTCGATGGAGTAAAAACAAATAAGGATAAGGGGTTCGATTGGTAATACCGTTTCAAACTTCTGTTTATAAAAAAAATTGAGTGGTAACGAGCTGGTCTTGAATAACTAGTGTAGGCAATAACTGGCGTTAGTTGTTTGCAAACGACCGCTTGAAGATAGAAAGAAATAGAGCGGTTGAAATGAAGGTTGTTTACAAATAACGTTTGAAGATAGCTGAAGTTTTCAAATGAAGATTATTTGAATACTAATGTTGATTGGTAACACTATAGCGGTTGAATATGTAATAGATAAAACTAATGCAAAAAAAAAATTTAATTTATATAATTATTTGAAAAATTATATATTAATGGGGATTTTCAAAAATACCCCTATTATCATGTACCCTTTTCAAAACCTATCATTTTTAAAAAAAAAATTGGGAGAGAGAAATGGTCATTAGGGATATGTTTTGAAAAAGGTATTCCAAAATGAGCATTTTTAGTAACTCTTCTAATAATAATTAAATTACATATGGTATTTAGTCTAGTGGTAGAGTCCGCTAAAGACAAGTGTATTTGCACATCCCATGATCAATTCTTACCACCTATATTATGTAGTAATTTGGCTAATGAGCTGGCTAGTTGTTGCCCAATGTTAACAAAAAAATATACTTCAAAATTATTAGATTAATATGTAAATTATTTTAAAATTATTAAAATAACTATTTTAATAATAGTTTAATATTCATAATATTAATATATATATATATATATATATAAAAGTCAAAATTCAAGTATTTCTTTCTTATTTTAATAATTTCATGATGATACAACTGATTGGAATTAGATTTTTAATTTTATTTTTGTGTGCAATTAATAAGAAAAATAAATTTTGGTATTATTGATACTATATGTGATAGTTCGAGTGAAGCTAGAGTTTTAATTTTAGTTTGTGTGCCATTAACAAATACCTGAGTGTTAGATACATTCATAGTTATATATAAATTTTGGGATAAAATTAAACCGATCAAATTCACAAAAACAAAAGAAAAAGAGACAATATAAAAATAAAATGCCTAGAGAGACAAGAGTTTCTCTTAACTTCAAACAATTACTACTCATAGTCCCTTACACATCTAATTAAATAACAAAATTTTAGTTGTATCTAAAAATTAATATATACTTTATTTGAAAAAATGTCTAATATAGCCTCCTTTTTTAATATAAATACTTAGATCATTCAGTTTTTAAAAAATTATTTAAATAATCTATTTTTTGAAATTACTTAGATGACTTCTTTACTGCAATAATCAAAATACTCTTATTCTTAGACCTGATATACATAAATTCTCTTTCATAGGTTATCCTTTTTTAGGGTTCTTCAATCATAAATAGTATTGATTAGAGTAAAGTTTATTGTTGGTAGAAGCACTAAGACCTCAATAAAACTATATAATATTGAATATAGTGAAGTACTATACCTAATTTGCGTTATTACTAGAAGTTGATTGATTTCTCATGTGGCTTGTTGAAGAATCTGGTAAGTTTTCTTTCCTAATATTATATTTTATTTTATTTTCTTGACTTGATTATGCAACAATGGTGGTTTTATTATTTGTAAAAAAAGAAAAAAAACATCGTACTACATGGATCAATCGATTGGAAAAAAATCAATCAATCATTACAATTACGTGATTAATTTCTTTATCACGCAATAAGACCGGTCGATCTAATGTATAGATTAATCGATTTTATTTCGTGATGAACAAATTAGTTACATAATTGTGAAGATCAAATCGATCCTTTTTCAGATCGATCGATCTCTGCATTACAAACCATTTTTGTGTGCTTTTGTAGTTCCTTTTTTTTTGTTTCTTCTTCTATTCTTAATTTAATTTTAAAATTATTATTACCTTATTGTTTTGATAGGATGGCGACAAAAAAAATGATAATTTAAGATTTCTGTTATGCCTTTTTACTCTTGGCACTGAGCCGAAATTCAAAATTGTCATAGCAAGACTAACATTTTAGAAGATGTTTGTAACATGGTTGGATGAAGAAATGTGAAACAATATCAGAAACTCTTCTTTAGGTGTTATTGTAAACTTCGTTGAGAATAAGTTTACTTGCTTTTCTAAAGTTGTTGAATATCTTCTTCAAAAATAGCTTGTGTGTACTAAGAGACATGAGATTTGTTGTTTTTTTGCAGTGAGTCTGCCAGAATCCTGTAAACTTGCAATAAGTCTGGCAGGATCCTGCAGATTTGCAGTGCAGTAAATCTTTCACAATCCCGCATACTTGCAGCAAATTTTCCAGAATCCCGCAAATTTGTTTCAGAGACCCGCATACTTGCAGTAAATTTGTCAGAATTTTACATACATTGATTCTTAATTGCTGAAACCCTAAATTAAAATTACGTTGTTAGGTTTTTACCTATTTTCCATAGACATTGAATCTTGATTGTTAAAACTCTGATTTGATTTCTCTTTCACTATGATATTTGTGAAATACTTCCAAATTTTTTATAGATCATTAATTATGAAATTATTGAACAATTTTCAATTAAAAATGTATATATCGTAATAAGAAATGAGTTATTTCTCATCTTCATCCTAAGTTTTAAACTTATATAATAACATTTCTAGTTAAGATTTACCAAGCAATAAGTAGGTTTTCTCAGTAATTTTTTTTAAAAAGGTTATTTAAACAATTTATAAATTAAAGTGACTTATTATAATAAATCTCTCAATTTATTTTGTAATTTTTAATTTAAAAGTATAACGTAATTTTTATAATATGAATATATTTCGTTAGATGTAACAATTAATAAATGTATTGATAATTCAGAAGTTAGAAAAAAGAAAAAATAGACTAATATAACCCACTTTATTTTATAAATTATTAGGATAACATTTGTTAATATAAATTACTTAGATAACCTACTTTTTAAAAAAATACCCATTTTGTCTTACACACTTTAATTCATGTTCCTGAGTTTTCTTCCTCCTTTTAATTCTCAAGACACAAATTAAAGTTGTTTGATTAGGTTGCTGCACAATCAGGTTAGAATTTATTGGATTTATGTTTTCTTTTTGATTCTGTATTAACAATGGAGTTTTCAATTAGTATGAATTTCCAATCCTTACTAATTTGTTTGATCGATTCTTATTAATTCTTGGGGAAACTTTTCACGAATTACATAAACTGATCGGTCCATACACTGACCGATCACTATGTACATTCAATTTGAAGTGTTTTTCTGTTGAAATTGCAAAAAAAGATATAGATCTAAGCCAAGATCGATCGGTCTTTACACAGACCGTTAGGTCACTTTATGCGATTTTGACTGAAAAAAACACTGAAAATTGAATGTATAGACCAACCGATCACTGTATGGACCGATAGGTCATGTTTCCTTATATATATTTAATGTT
>OVBA01005787.1:0-15598 GCA_900406435.1 Lepidium aucheri
TTTATTCTTAACAAACAAAATTTAAATCTTAATTGGTTAGAGATTTTTTTTCAATCAACAAAAACAAAATCTTAAATAATTAAATTTTCCTTTTTAATTGTATGTTTTTATTGAAATCAAATCAAAAGAAATAATTAGTTTTTAAAAATAACTTTATCTAAACAAAAAGACAAATTAATGAGTTTGAAAAAATAGACCATTCAAAACAAATCAAGAGATTTAAAATCTTTATTATATTATTAAAAAGATATAAAAACTCTTATTGCGACAGTTTTTTATAATAGAGATATCAATTAATAAAACATATTTTAAATTATTATAAAAGTATTCACATGAGTAAATTATTAATAATATACCTTAAAATCCTAAAGAACCATATCAATTGTTTGATCATGTTTTTTTGCTGTATACTTTCGAGAGGTTTAGAATTTTGACTTTAATCCTCCAAATTTCTTTGCTAGGTTTCAACGAAGAAATTTTAGAGTAAGACATGATGAAGAAGCAATCGAGAGAAAAAGGGTGTCAATTTCGTAGGTATTATTAAACTTGTCCTTCGATGTCTCTTATATAGATTTCGATTAAATTTATATTCTGTTAGGATTAAGAATATCTTTTGTTTAATTTTCATTAGATATAAAGTATATAATTAATAATATTTAATCTAGATAATAATAATAAATTAAATAATTATAGAATCTTATCAGAATATCATTGTGTGACAAATATTATGTGATAATATTTCCTAATAACAATACAACCTAGTACAAAACAGACAATATAACACGGTATTTAAGTTAATGCTATGCTTTTATTATATAAGAGATGTGGGTTTGATTAATTTGATCTCTCCTATTTTAAATTCTATCGATGATTCTCGTAGTTAGTTATGTGAGAAAACTTTATTAGAGTATAGAGTTCATTATAAATTCAGTTTAATATCGGTTATCTCTAATTTTATGTCAAATGAGATTATTTCTGTATATAGAAACATATTATCTCATCTGTTTAGTTTACCGTTCATTTTCTAATAAAACTGTTATTTTTCATAATTCTCTTTTTTGTTCTTCTTCCTCTTTTACCTTTCTAATATAGTACCAGAGCAAGGTTAAAGCTCAATTCCACCTTCATCGATCATTTATCTTTGTGAATCAAGTGTTCTTACTGTTTGATTTCCATCATTTCTTCAAGAGAACTTTTGTTCAGTCGATCTTGTATCACTTTTTTCTATCTTCAAATTGATTTTTGGTTAGTCCGCCAAAAATCCTTCTTCTTTATGTGAATCTTAGGTTATTCTACCCAAAGATTGTTCAATTTTTACTTGATTTCATCAACAATGATTGTAACAAGAAAGACGGCAAAATTAGCTACTTCTCTTTTCTGTAAGAAGAAAGACTCGATCAAATCGATCGGTGAATTCAGAGGCAAATACATCACGGAATCAAGCAACTCCGTTGATTACTTCTTCTCTGTTCAGTGTTGGTGATTCAGAAAAATCAAAACAATTCAACTATCGCAATTGAGCTAGAAGGAGTTCAAAAATCTCCTTATATTCTTTCAAGTGGTGATAAACCAGGTTCTTCAATTGTTTCTGGAAATTTTGATGGAGGAAATTATAATACATGGAGTATAGCAATGACTATTGCTCTAGACGCTAAGAACAAGATCAATTTCATCGATGGTATTCTTCCAAGACCTTGTGCAATTCATCCACACTATAAGGATTGGTCAAAATGTAACAGCATGGTGAAGTCTTGGATACTAAACTCTGTGACCTAACAGATCTATGGAAGTATACTTCGATTCAACGATGCTTATGAAATCTAAAAAGATCTAATGGTAAGATTTCATATCACAAACTTACCAAGATCTTATCAATTGAATCACCAAATTTGGACTCTTTAACAAGGAAACATGGATTTATCTGCTTATTATACGAAGCTAAAAACTATGTGGGATGATTTGGAAGGAACAGACTTTGTTGTAACTTGTCATTCCTGTCAATGTTGTAAATCCATGTCGATAAAGTCAGAGAATACAAAGGTGATTAAATTCCTAGCAGGTCTGAATGAATCATATTCAAATGCAAGAAGTCAGATCATTATGCAAAAGAAAATTCTAGAATTATCAGAAGTTTACAACTTGCTAGACCAAAACCACAGTCAAAGAACCATTCAATACTTGCCAGTAGCTTTTACTTTTCAAGTTGCGGAGAAGAATAGTACTACAGTTCAGGTTAATGCGGCTATCAACAACTCAAAGACTCAACATCCTATATGTTCTCATTATGGCTGCACTATATACACTATGGACAAATATTTCAAGATACATGGATATCCACCAGGATTTAAGCACAAATAGAAGAATACAACAACAAAGCTTACAGCAGCTCAACTCACTCTTACAGAATCATAGGCAAATAATGCTAGAGTCACAAACATGCTTAAAACACTGTCAAAAGATCAAATAGAAGGAGTGATAGCATACTTTAACTCGAAGCTTACTTTGCCAATTGAGAAAGACGTTGCATTATCATCCCATGGTACTATTACAGCTTTACCACGTATGTCTCTTTCTAAATCAACATTATATTTTGTTGGTGTATTAAGAACCACCAATTCAAATTTAAATTCTAAGTCCTAGATCATAGATAATGGTGCAACACATCATGTGACCCATGACAAAACTATGTTTACTAACTTGACTGATTCCTTTAGTAGAATAGTTACTTTGCCTACGGGTTTATAAATTAAAATTGTAGGAATAGGAGAAGTGTGTCTTAATGAGTATCTTGTTCTACATAACATCCTTTGCATTCCTGATTTTTGATTGAGTCTTCTTAGTATAAGCCAATTGACAAAAATCTCAGCTCTCGGGTAGTTTTTGATCCTAAAACTTGCAACATTCAGGAGCCTTCCAAGGGACTGATGATTGGGAGAGGTGATCAAATTGAGAATCTTTACATTTTGGACATGAATTTTCTCACAACTGGTCTGGTACAACAGTCTTATTTTTCTGTTAATGTCGTTGTTGATTTTACTTTGTGGCATAAAAGATTAGGTCACCCATCTATTCCTAGAATTGATCTGGTTACTGGTTTACTTGGAATAAAGTAGAAGATTAATGATAAGTTTCATTGTACTATTTTCCATTGGCTGAACAAAAGTATAGTCCTTTTAATTCTCATAATAATTTTTCTGCTCATGCCTTTGATTTGATTCATATTGATATTTGGGGTCCTTCTGCTGTTGAAACTATGGAAGGTTATAGGTATTTCTTAACCATTGTAGATGATCATACTGGGGTCACTTGGATTTATCTTTTACGTTTGAAAAGTGATGTCTTACAAGTGCTTCCAGATTTTCTTAAGATGGTTGAGAGTCAATATAACTCAAAGGTTAAAGCTGTTCGGTCAGACAATGCTCCAAAATTAAAAAATTTACAAACATATCCTGAAACACCGGAACAAAACTCGGTGGTACAAAGGAAGTAGTAACACATCCTTAATGTAGCAAGATCTGTAATGTTTCCTGAGATTGTGCACTTACGACAGTCTTTCTAATCAACAAAATCCTTACGCCTCTACTTAATAATAGTCTCCTCATCAACTTCTCAACTCTAAGGTTCCAAATTATAATGCTTTTAGAGTGTTTGGATGTTTATGTTACAACCCCACATCGTCAAAGCATAAATTTCAGCCAAGAGCAAGAGCTTGTGTTTCTTAGGTTATCCTGCAGGTTTTAAGGGATATAAGTTACTTGATTTGGAGACAAATTAAATGTATATTTCTAGAAATGTTGTCTTCCATGAAGATATTTTCCCTTTTCAGCAGAATAATGAGTATACTGTTAGTAATCCTTTTGTTTTTGAATTCTTGGTTTGTGGAATAGCTCAAAGTTCTGAACAATTGAATTCATCAAAAGAAGTTTCTTGTGATACCTGCAGTGAAGCACAAACTCACGCAGAGCTAAACACTAATACAGAACAGATCACTCATAATCAAAAAATAGATAATGTATGTAGATCAATCAACATAAACAGTTGACGACAAATGCGATGACAATCAAAGCCACACAGAAACACATAACAAATCAAATCAAACTGCTAAAAAAGGGAAAACATCCAGAATACCACCTTGATTATTATTGTGGAGTGACTGCAACAGATATTCCATACCCTTTGGCTGCTTACATGACCTATGATAACTTGTCTACAGAATATCAAGCATATATATGCTCTGTAAGTCTTCTTTCTGAACCTAGTTCTTTCTCTTATGCTAATAAGTTTGATGAGTGGGTACATGCCATAAATGAAGAATCAATAGCTCTTCAAAACACTCATAATTGGGACATATGTACTCTTCCTCCGGATAAACGAGCGATAGGCTGTCGTTGGGTTTACAAAACCAAGTTAATTGCAGATGGAAGTTTGGAGAGATATAAGGCCAGATTGGTTGCCAAAGGATACACACAACAAGAAGGGATTGACTTTGTTGATATCTTCTCACCGGTTTCTAAAATGACAACAATCAAGACCTTTTTATCGGTAGCAGCAGCAAATAGTTAGAGCCTTACTTAGCTTGATGTATTAAACGCTTTCTTAAATGGTGATTTGGATGAAGAAATCTACATGATATTGCCACCAGGTTATACACCAAGTAATGGAGAAGTTCTACCTCTGAATACAGTCTGCAAACTAAAACGTTCTCTCTATGGTTTAAAACAGGACTCAAGGCAATTGTTCCTTAAGTGTAGTGTAACACTACAACGTTTGGGTTTCCAAAAGTCTTACACAGATCACACCTTCTTTATCAAGAACCAAGGAGGCAAGTATATAGCTATATTAGTATATGTGGATGATATAATAGTAGCATCTAATGACAATGAAGAAACTACTCAACTCAAGGCAACATTAGATTGTTCATTCAAACTCAGAGACTTAGGACCTTTAAGATATTTTGAGGCTTGAAATTGCAAGGTCTACAACTGGAATCTCTATATGCCAAAGAAAATATACTCTAGAGTTACTTGAAGATGCAGGTCTGTTAGCTTACAAACCTTCCACGACTCCAATGGACCCTAGTATAAACTCAATTTAGCAAATGGAGAACTCTTACTTGGGGAACCAAAACAGTATACAAAGATTGTTGGGAAACTTATGTATCTCACGATAACTAAGCTAAATATTACCTTTGCAGTAAACAAGTTGTGTTAGTTCACTTCAGCACCAACAAAGTCTCATTCCTAAGCAGCTTTCAAGGTGTTACATTATCTGAAAGGAACTCTCTGTTTAGGGATCTTTTATGCAGCAAATTGTGACCTGGTTTTGAAGGTATTTACATATGCTGATTGGGGATCTTGTATAGATATTAGGTGATCAAAATCTGGGTTTTGTATGTTTTTTGGTGACTCTTTAATATCCTAGAAGTCCAAGAAACAGGAAAACTGTGACTCTTTCTTCTGCAGAATCGGAGTACAGGTCAATGCGATTTGCACTTCGGGAAGTAATGTGGTTGGTTAATTTGCTTCGAGAGTTAGATGCACCTCAAACACAAGATGTTCCTTTCTACTGTGATTCTCAAGCAGCTATTCACATTGCACATAGTCCCGTCTTTCATGAGAAAACAAAGCATTTGGATTTGGACTGCCATAAAGTCAAGGAATAAACACTCAATGGAACAATCAAGCCATTGCATGTTTGAAAGAACACAATCTAGCTGATGTGCTTACAGAAGCCTTATTTTCTGGTAGATTCTTATCTCTTATAGGCAAGATGCCATTTATATCTATATACTTGCCATCTTGAGGGGGATATTAGAGTATAGATTTCATTATAAGTCCGGTTTAATATCAGTTATCTACAGTTTTGTGTCAAACTAAGATTATCTCTGTATATAAAAACAGATTATCTCATCTGTTTAGTTTAACGTTCACTTTCTAATAAAAAATGTTCTTCTTCGTAATTCTTTTCTTTGATCTTCTTTACCTTTCTAATAGATTTCTTATTGTGATTTTAGACAGAACTCCTTTTTATTTATTAATGAGTAAATTCAGGTCGGTAAAAATAGTATATCGTTAACATGTAAAACATATAGTGACAATACAAGAAGATATTATTGTATTAAAATATCTCTATAATTCAATATAGTTATTTGCTTGACAATAAATCATGTTTGGTAAAGAAGAAAGATTGGAAAGATATACAAGTCAGATTTGTAATTTCATGGATGCATATATAAAAAAAGGAACACTCAACGAGGAGAAAAATGAGATTCAACATGAGATTTGCCTTTGGGACCTTGAGTTCTGATAAAGAGTCTATATTGATCAAAGGTCATAGGAGGATATAAAGGAGGATTATGAGTGGATACAAGTTCTTCCAATGGTTGAATTGGAATGTCACTTTTTGGATTGTAGAAGAATGCAAGTGATACTCTTTCTTTCTCTGAATTCACTATCACTCTATGCTCCACACTCTTGTATGTTGAATTGCTTAATATCTGCATTTTAGTATCCATATTAATCCAATGTCACAACATTTATAGTAAGTTGATAATAAATAATTACATCAGGATTAATAGTTACATAATTGGTTCAATTTGAAACCTTTTATTAAATTTAATTTAATAGTATTTTAATAAGCTTTTTTTATCGCTACTTTAGTTTTAGTCTAAATTTCATGTTATAGTTCGGTCCTAATGTTTTCAATATGTATGTGTTAACTTTGGCTCAGATTTTGCTGTCAATAATACTTTGTATTTGGTAGTATAGATATATATTTTTTTCTTATTGTTAACATTTAGATTGATATACTCCGATCTCTAACTCAAATTTCTTCTAAAATTTGAAATGATATTATGTTTTAGAGTCGAATTTTGGTAGAAAAGATAGTGGTGCCCTAAAACAAAGATACTTGCTATATCATTTATATATGTTAGTGTGTTTTTTTGTCTACAAGTAACTATTGAATCGACAATAATGTTTGAAGTTCTTCAAATGGAGAAAGATGAAATTTGAACCCACTATCTCATATCTAGCTAAATCAGGGGCAAATTAACTGGATTACATGTTTTTTTGGTTTATATGTTAGCAGCAGCCCAAATATTTTTTACACCTAAAGCAAAAATAAAAATTTATAAAATAAAACAAGATTTTGAGGGATTCAAACTAATTTCCTCAAGTAAAACAACAATATGCTACCACTATCCTATAATAAAATCTCAAAATGATGCCCCTAAAAGTGTTTATACATTTTGACACCTAAAACATATGCTTTAGGTCAGGGCAGTAGTGATTTAGTGTTCAACGTACAAAATAAATAAATTCTAAATTTTTGAGAAATTATGTGTGTATAAATACTCATGTGACTTGTTTTTGTTTTTGTTAAAAATCGTGTTATTAGTTCTCTGCAACATGGGCAAAGGGCCAAAGATACACATGGGCAAGTGTCCGTTTTAAAATAAAAATAATCCCATTAAAATTGGTTGACAGGAGAGAACTAAAAGGACTTAATATCAGTTGTCGGAATAATGACTTTATATTTTACAATATTTTTGTAGAAAATTCCAAAAGGCATTTTGGCACCAAGTAGTAACTGTTTATCATACTTGTAGTTTAAATCATATTTAAAACGTGTAACTTCTACTACATCTTTTAATGCTATCCATTGGGTCTCAAATAACAACTTTCTCATTTGTCCTTTTCTTAACAACCAATTTTTTCCTTTTTTATTTTCACAAAAAAAAATAGAGAATCAATTATGTAAAAACCACAATAACATTTTTTTTATTAAAGAACCACGAAAAATTACTAGTTCGAGTTTAAACTTATCCGGAAAAAAAGAGTAATTTCAAAAAGAAAAAATATAGACTGCTTCCGAATCTAGCAAAGATTTTGATCTAAATTTTACGATTATAAAAAAGACACAAATTTAAAAAAACTTTAAAATATCATTTTCAAGAAATGCTTAACAAATTTTAAGTATTTAAAATTAAATAAATGAATAGAAAAATATATATATTAAAATAAAAATCATACAAAAAGATTTTATATTCACTTAGAGTTTAATAAAGTGTAGAGATTAAATTATTTGTTTGTATAAAGTATAATTCGTCAACTTAAAAATACTAACTAGTGTCTAATCTGTAACCATATTTCGAGTACTTTAAGAAAATATTTTGTTAGAAAAATGTCTAAATCCATAAAAAGTGGTTTTAGATATTAATATCCAAGTTTTTAGATGTTTTTTTCCTTCTCTTTTCATTCTACTACTATGTTTTTACAAATTATTGTAGGAAATATTATGAGAAAAGCATCTTTTAAGTTTTAAATTATAAAAAATACTCATTTTTTGTTTTATAGTAAATATATTTTGAGTTTTAAATTATGAATGATACTCTTTTTTAGTGTAAATTGTATCCATTATAGATAATTATGTAACATTTTTCTCAATTGTGGACATAATGTAGTATTTCAGTCCATCGTGTACAAATATATTTGTTTTTATCTATTGCAAATGTAAATTTATTATATATGTCTACCGTACACCATATAATTGTCTAACGTTGATGAAATTGTGTTTTATGTTCTTATTTCGAATACTTTTTCGTGAAAAAGTGTATTTCATAGAAGTTTTTTAAAAAGGTTATTTTTAGCAATTTAAAATTTAAAGAGAGCGTTTGGATAATTTTCTCATTATTTCAAAGTTACAAAAACAATTTATAAATTATTAGAAACATGAAAAAAAAAAAAAATTAGCTCTAGTTCAGGAGATATGTTCAAATTAGTTATCACGTGGGGTAATTTTTTTTTTTTGGCAATGGCTCTTCTGGATTTTTTAATCAATCATCTACAGAAAAGTTAAAACGAATTCTCGTGCTAAAATATGTATGTGGTTCTGAATAATTATTAAGTTATGTATAGAGAAAGAAGAAATATACTATTAAAAATTATAAATACAAACGCGTGAAGAAAAAAAGACAAATAAATATAAAATTACCTGAATTTGATCACCAATATTGACGATAAAAGCATGAGGACAAGGCTTGACGGTGATCCACGTGTCATCTTTACGGACTTGAAGACCGAAGACTTGATCGTCCGGTAATAGAATTGTCATACCACCAGGATCAGAGTGTGAGGAGAGACCAAGAGCTAGTTCTGGTTGAGGGCATTTTGGGTAATAATTAACTCTTAAACATGCTCCTATATCATCACCTCCAAATGCCTTTTGAAACGTATCTTCTTTTAGCCCCATATTTGACGATAATACCCTCATGATTCTCCCGCTTAGATTCACTACTTCTTTACCATATTCATCTATCACTTCCCTATTTAAACAAAAACAAATTAATCTCAAACTTCATAAAAATTTATCATAAGATAAATGTATTTCTACTCATTTTTAATTATTTTTGAGATGAAAACTCATAATTCTATATGATATCAGCCTTAATTTATACTACCCCACCCAAATCAATCCGGTCGATCGAAAAAGAACCTGATTAATCTAATCCGAAATTGATTTTATAATGAACTATTGTGGAAACCAATAGCTAGAACAATCATTATCTCGAGTGGATATAACAAGTTACACATCGAGAATTTAGATAAGACTTAAATATTATATACAAGATAAGAACAACTAAATTTAATGCCAATTAATTTAAAGTTGTAAATCCATAATTTTACATACCAAGATTTTATTTTATCCCAACGTTAAAAATCACTCGTACCACAAAGAAAAAATGTTAAAAAATAAATAATTTTATCCTCACCAAAGGATAAAAAAGTGCTTGCTTTCTTTGAAAATTAATATATATTACTGCTATTTTGAGTTCGAAATCACCTGAAGACCACTGAACGATATGTAAATATCTTTTGAGATGTACTTAGAGCATCTTCTACGGAAGTATCATAAAAAGTCTTTCAATAATAAAAAACTAAACAATAATGAAAAAGAAAGAGAGAAAATAAGATGAATCTTTTAAATGAGATACTAATGAAAGATTCTCAATCCATGTATTCTTTTACTATTGACTTTTTTTGAGTTAAAATTTAACTAGAAAAATACATTATACTAAAATATAGTTTCCGATTATTGAGAGACTCATGGATAGATATGCTCTTATACAAATACAATATGATTTAGAGTAGATTCGAACGGCAATCCTAAATCGGATAAATTACTTTATTGACACTAAAAAACTAAAAATATCAAAAAAAAATTAAAAAAAAAAAAGATAAATTTGATATTTTTACCACTTTTCCGTACACTTTTAACGACTACAAAAGGTATTAAAAAAAAAAAAAAAAAAAGAGAGGAAGAAGGTACCTTATAGTGGGAGGAAAAGAAGGCCACTTGTTGAAATCTTTCAAATGAGGAGGAAGAAGATGAAGATAATAATAATCACTCCAATCTAAACAAGCTCCTTTTTCAATCCCTAATCTACTTCCATATCCTTCATATGTTTTTGGTGAATTCGAATATCTCTCTTTTGCCTTTACCGGTAAATGAAAAAACTCTCTCCAATTCTCTCTTGCTGCATCCATCAATTCCGGTTTAATCCCATGGTTAACCACTTGGAAAAATCCCCACTCACGACATGCTTCTGATATCTTACCCATGATGACGTCATCTGATAACTTTCCATCACTTGAAAAGAGTCCTTCAAGGTCTATGATTGGTATATTGGTTGCTTCTGGTGCTGCCTCCTCGTCTTTTATTGTTGTTGTGGCTCGTTGAGATTCTGGTTTGATGTACCGGTCTGGTAGAGAAGATAGGTTGCTTTCGGCTAAGGATTGGACCCTGACGATTGGTTCTGGCCACTCATCCATTGAACCTTTCTTCTTTGTCTCGATTTTAACATCAACTTTGTTCATCTTTTTGATTATTTGTTTTTGTTTCATGTAAGATGATAAAAGTTGGTTTGTGAGAAATATAATGAAAAAATTGAAGGAATTTAAAAGAAGAGTAAAATGGTGGAGGAGGAGAATCTAGAAATCGGCTCGAAGACGATGAAAGTGATGTATTTGTTTATTAATGAAACGTGTGATAAAGTATTGTTTTTATTTTTTTTTATTTTTTGGAAATAGAAAGACATTTTTGTATCGACATGTGAAACTATTACTTTGAGTTTGAGGCAATCTTTCGAGTAATAGTTTTTAATTTTTGGTATTTTAATGATTAAACATGTCGAAAAAGACTAAGTCTTGATAATACTCTATTAAATACACTAATTAGATCATTTAACTTCATAAATGACACGTATCGATGATGGTTAACATATAGAAATAAACATTTTACTTTATACTTAAAGATACGAGAAATAGACATTTATTTGGTGACGTTACAAGAAAAATAAAATAAACACAACAAAAGTTAGTGCGAGTTTTCATTAAAAATATTAGTAATAATTTGTGATATTTTATACAGTTTTTTATGAATTTTATTTGTTATAAATTTAAATAAATTATTATAATTTTTTTTCCTAACTATGTGTGATGAAATTATTACTAGATTTATTAGTCACAAATATATTGTGATGTTTTTGTAATTAATATATAATAGATGTATAGTAACTATTTACAAATTTTTAAAAACTCGTAACAATATCTTTATATTGTGATGAAATATATGTTATTATGATGAAATATTACGTTGCAATACAATTTTATTTTAGTTTTTTTGTAGTATATATAATTTAAAACAATATTAAATTTCTTTACGAGTTGTAGATATAATTTTGGTGAAAAATTCTACATTTCAGTAAGATATCTTAAAATTTGCTTAAACTCAAACGTTATACTTAAACATTTTATAAAGGCTATTCATTATATATAGTGAAACTATTTCAAATGAGTTTCATCTTCCATCTATATATAGTTGCTATAGTAGTGACAGATACATTTGTTGTTAGAAAAAATTGTGACTGAGTTTTTTTCTTTGATAAAGTAAAATTGTGGCTAAGTGTTTATATTCATATTATTTTTGAGTTTTTGACAAAAATAACAAAAAAAGCAAATGAAACTAAAAAATTATAGAAGAGATGAAAAATATAATACAACAAACTAAAAACTGACTGATTAACCTAACACCGGAAGCGAAGAAAAAAAATGAAGCCAAAAGACAAAGAGAGCAAAAAGCATAGACACTTAGACCTAGCGATATTTCCCAATTTTTATTGATTGCTACTAATAACCGGTCTAAGAAACAACCTTCAATGTTCGGACATAAAAAATGCTTAACTGATGGGAGTAACCCACAAAAAACTTTAGAGGGGACTAGTGAGCAAACTGACAATAGAAACCAATTCGACAGAGATCATAGATGCAGTCGAATTAATGAAACAACCCGAAAACACTGAACCTTAACTTGTTGATAAGTTATACTTCTTTTTAATTATTTTTCTGACTATTCGAGAATATTTCGTGGTTAAATAGCTATTAAGAACTATTTACTATATTAAATCCCTCATAATCACCCAGAGAATTCTTCTTTTATTTGGATTTGAACCAGTGTTTAACACACACACAAAGCTGTATAACCAATGTATTGATAAATAGAATAATAGTAAATATTTGATAGTACGATTGAACAAACACAGATTAAGCTATTGTATTAATCTGTACAAAGTTAGTTAGTCAACGTAGCTCTATGTATAACTACAATTGCACTTATTAGTCTTCACAGAAATTAGTCAACGCTTTGGATAAATATATTGAGACGCATAAGAAAAGTAAACAATTTTTTTGTTCTGCAAGCGAATACAGAGTTACTTAAATAATAATATATTATTTCAATATAATCACCACGTGGGCTAAATAATGAAACAATGACGTCGGTAATGACGTAAAGCTTTCAAAAAGAGTAAACGTTGAAGATAAGATAACTCTTCTAGACTTCTTTTTCACATAGACAATTTTCATAAATCTTTAATTTATGCATCATTTGTTTCTGTTTTGAAAAAGTCAGAGTTATCCTGATTTATAGGCAATTATCGAAGAAAACGTGTTAGTGGGTGTTTAGGAGTTGTATTAGCTTTGGAGACTATTTAATGTCTATAAGCTTCAGTGTTTGGTTTTTAATGCGTATGAAAGGCTTTTCCAGGCAATTCTTTGTGTTATCTGTGGGTTTATTGCTCTATTTAGTTTAAGTGATATCAGAATAGTTCAGATCTGTGGTGGTTTGTGATCATGAGTGAAAAGGAAACAACATTAAACATTCCTAAGTTCGATGGAGATTATGAACATTGGGCGATGCTTATGGAGAATCTGCTCCGATCGAAGAAGTGGTGGGAACTCATTGAAACTGGGATCCTGATGCAAGAGAGAGGCATGATTCTGACTGGAGCATAGAGAAGCGACTTGGCGGATCTGAAACTTAAGGATTTGAAGGTAAGGAATTACCTCTTTGCCTTCATTGATAAAGTGATCCTTAAGACAATCACCAAAAAGGATACGGCAAAAGATATCTGGGAGTCAATGAAAACCAAGTTTCAAGGGAACAAGAAAGTTCAGAGTGCTCAGCTTCAACATCTTAGGAGGAACTTTGAAGTATTAGAGATGATAGAAGGAGAGACTATCACAGAATACTTCGCCAAAGTGATGGTAGTGGCAAAGGACATGAGAAATCTCGGAGAGGACATGCCAGATGCAAAAATGGTAGAGAAGATTCTGAGAACGTTGGTGGATAGATTCACGTACGTAGTGTGTGCGATAGAAGAATCAAAGGACATAAGAGAGCTCACAGTTGATGGGTTGCAAAGCTCTTTGTTGGTTCATGAACATAATCTAGACAAAGGCCAAGGTGATATGATCCTAATGGATGGTTAGGATCATGCCGGATCACACTCAAGCTGTAATAGACGAAACCCTGATGTCTTTGTTGAACTGGAAGTTGAAAAGGCGCGTCTCAGGGATTTTTGAAATTGAAATTGCGGTGGTTGTGGATGTCGTGGAGATGAGAGACGGTGAGGCGTGACTCAGGATACCACGGCGAAGCTATGGATGAGATTTGGAAGGCAGCGGAAAGGTTGGAAGTTGAAAGGTCGAAAATGGATGGTGAATGTATAGAAGATGGATAGAATAGAACTACCAAGAGAGATGGAAATCTCTTAGTCTTCTGTATCTCACTAGTCTTCTGGATATTATACACCAAAGAACTACCAAGCTTTGATCAAACCCGTGAATTTTATTAGAAAAATAAGAAGAAAGTTTGATGAAGATTACATTCTGAGTACAAGAGCTTATATAGCCACGAAAATGGACAATACATTTAAGAATGGGCGATGCCATAAATAATGGGCGGTGCAATGAAGGCTTTGTCCCATTTGAAAAATGTAATTAGGTGTTTTGACCCCTTCTCGTGACTTGGACAGAAACTCTTCCTCTTTATTTTTTCACCGGGTTTTATAAAGCTTTATAAACATGTTATAAACATGTTATAAGCACGTTGCCAATGGGGTTGTAGAGAAGAGTGTGTGTTGACAAGCCTCATTCAAAACTTTGAGCTAGAAAACCCAATGGGACAAAACCAGCAACAAGGAAAAGAGTGCAAGAACACACACCTCCCATTGACAACCCTTAGTTGGCTTGAATCACAACTAATGTGGTCGGATAAGCCATAAGACTAAGATTGCTCTTAGCTTGTAATAGCAATGTGCTAACAGCCTGCTCAAGTTTCTTAGCTTTAGCTCGAGTAATAGGACCATCTGGCAGCTCCAATGCTTGTTGTGCTTCCTCAGGTTCAAGCTCCAAGTCCTCCTCTTGTGCTGGTTCATGCTGTTGCTCCATTATCATGTCATCCTCTCCCTCTTGAAAAGGATTTGACCTCAAATCTGCATCATCTGAAATAAAAAGGACAAAGTCAACAACATTGAAACTATTGTTCACAGTATACTTACCTTGAAGATCGATTTGATAGGCATTGTCGTTGATCTTCTTGATAATCTTGAAAGGACCGTTCATTCTTGGAATCAACTTTAATTTTTGTTCATTTGAGAACCGGTCTTTTCTCAGATATATCCAAACTGGATCTCCTTCTTTGAAATTCATTTCTTTACGGTTTTATTGGCTTGTTCCGCATATTTTTTTTGTCCTTTCTTCCATGTTTGCTCTTGCCTTCTCATGGATCTTTTTAACGTGTTCTGCTTTCTTTTGTCCATCCATGCTTAATCTCTCACTCAAAGGTAAAGGCATTAGATACAAAAGAGAGATGGGATTGAACCCATAAACAATTTCAAATGGCAAAAACTTAGAAGCTGAATACACAGAATGGTTATATACAAATTAACATGCGGCAAACAATCTTCCCAAGTTTTAATATTCCTTCTAACTAGAGCCCTAAGGAGAGTTGACAATGTTCTATTAACTACCTCAGTTTGACCATCAGTTTGCGGGTGACAAGTAGTAGAGAACATTAATTTAGTTCCTAACCTAGACCACAATGTTTTCCAAAAGTAACTAAGGAACTTAGCATCACGATCATAAACTATAGTCTTAGGCATTCCATGTAAGCGCACAATCTCCCTAAAGAACAAGTTAGCAACATTTTTAGCATCATCTGTTTTGTGACAAGGAATAAAATGTGCCATTTTAGAGAA
>OVBA01005788.1:0-18808 GCA_900406435.1 Lepidium aucheri
TAAGTCTGAATTTCATGTGGATAAAAGAGACGGCCTGTTTGCATAAAAAAGAAAAATCACATTCATAAGTAAGATCAACCAGGCCAAGCTCTACCATAGATAAACCAAGCTCTACCAAAGATACATCAAGCTTTACCAAAGATCATCCAAGAAGAAGAAGAAGGTTTTTTTTTTTAAATGGCATTTCTGTAAATAAGTGGATAAGTTAATTTTTTTGTGACTTTTTCCACATCTTTTTTTTTGTCCAACTTTTTAGAAACTATTTGAGTCATTTAGGTATAATTGTAAACTATTTGAGTAATATCTTAAAACCTTATATTTGTCGGAGCATGACCTAAAAACTTTTGTCGACTAGTTTTACTTTAGTTGTAATTATGTCATATGAAGAAACTAACACTGGAATAAAATCATACTGTTTCTATCTACCATATTTTTGCGTATGGCCTACTGCTCTTAATATGCTTGACTAATTTATTGCATCTCAATATTAAATATTATTAAGAATCTTTTTCTTTTTCTTGTGATTCGTGAAGTCTTTTCGAATGTAAAAATTTACAAACAAATGTTTTCGAATTTACAAATATCTTAATCGAGTATAGATTTCTCCTTCAGGTTAGTGTGAAAGTTGGGCCTTGATGGGCTTTTCGATATTAACAACAATGAAAACGGACTTGTCGAGACTCGGCCCAATGTAGTCGAATCATTTATGAAAACCGGAAACGAAGAGAAGAGCGGTTAATCTGTTTACGTTTCAGAACCCAATGAATTGCTTCAAACCCCTAAATTCACAATCCTCTGGTAAACCCTAATCTTGACGGAAATCCGATGAGACGATTTTTGCAGAGATTTCCCAGTTTATTGGTTCGGAATTTCCTTCACTCACCACTTTATTTCCGCCATTCGAACACCACCAACCCTCTTGTTGTTCCTGTCCTCGACCGAGCTATTTCCCGGTTCGTCTTCTTCTCTTCTCAATCTGGCTCAACGCGTGGCTCTAAAAGCGATGAAATTATTTCTAAAGAAGGTGAATTTTTGTGGGAATTAGATTTTTTTTCCGGTTTCCATCAAAAATGTATAATCTTGAAGAAATGGGTTAGCTGATTTCTAAATATTCATGATGCTTAATAATGCGAGCGCATAAATATTCCTGTAAAGATTACAATTTGTTGCTTATCTCTGGAGCTTTGTTTTTGTTTTTCCAATTGGTTTTACAGAGCTGAAAAAGAGAATACAAAGCTTTATGGATGATGGAAATGAGGATGCATTGCCCGAATTATTTGAGGCAATGATGATTAGGAAGTTATCAGGGAAGCACGATGATAATAGTGATGATGAGGTAATGGAGGTGGTGCGTAAGTACCCACTTAACGATGCACCTAAGGTCGTTGATTACACTGACTCTGATTTTGAGAATGATTCGTCGGATTCAGATAAAGACACTGATGACCTGAGAGTTGGTGAATCATCTGACTCAGATATCGAAAATGATGGTTTGAGAGATGGTGATTCGATTGCCTCAGATATCGAGAGTAATGGTTCCTCTGATTCTGATATCGAATTTGATGGCCTGAAAAATATCAAAATTACTTCTCCGAAAGCTGATCACTCGTGTTATACTGTCTCTAAAATTATCTGATGTGTTCCACTCTTGCTTATTTTTGAGTTTTGGCTTTCCATTAATGTAGTTCTCGTCCACGTATAAACTTCCCATGTTCGAGATAGTCTTAAGCGTGGAACTCATCAGATGATTTTAGATCATTTCAACTAACATAAGCTAGTTAAATATTCCAGCTTCGGCATTAATATTACAAACTGAATCTTTTAGTTTTTGAGAAAATGGCCTACAACAAGTACTTGATCCTTGGGATCAATGCCTGTATTACTCTCCTTCGGAGAAAAAAAATCAAAAATACTCTCCTTCAAAAATGTGTAATTAAATAAATCATTTTTTTAATAAAATGATGTTAATTTACATTTTTGTCTCCTTAAATCCGATCAGGTGTAAGCAGGTAAATAAGAACATGGATCGTTTCAATTAAATATAAAATTAGATCAAACCGTCCAATTACTCGGGTTTTGGAAAAAAACCAGTGTAATTCTGGATTTAGTTGGTCTGATCTGAGTTGGATTAGTTCGATTCCTAATCCCCTTCTTGATTCCAATCCTAAGTCGATCATTTCGCGACAACCATCACGATCATTTTGCAAATCGCGACATTCATCTTCACTTCTGCGCGACAACACCATAGATTTCATTGGAGATGGTTCGTATAAAGCATATGGCTAGTAGACATAGATCAAAACCTTCTGAAGGACAACAAAGGGATCGAGATGGAGAACCTTGTGGAGGTTCCAAACCTTTTGAAGAATCGAAACCTCCGGAAATATCAAATTGGATAGTCTAGATGTATCCTCCTCCTCCGACGAGAGATAGCGGAGAAAAATCTAAATATGCGGAGAAAGAGAAAGTAGAATGTCCGCTTCCAGAGATAGAAATCGAAGAAGAAGATGCAGAGCCGCTTCTGGGGAGAGAAATCGAAGAAAAAGATGCAGAGCCGCTTCCGGGGAGAGAAATCGAAGAAGAAGATGCACAGCGCTTCCGGGGAAAGAAATCGAAGAAGAAGATGCAGAGAAAGATGAGTCTCCGCTTCCGGGGATAGAAATCGAAGAAGAAGATGAGGGAGTGGGAGAGGAAGTTGAAGCAGTAGATGTTCGAATGGAAGATGAAGTCGAAGAAACTGATGTTCGAGTGGAAGAGGAAGTAATTCCTCGCGCAAGGGGAGACAAAGATATACAATAGAGAGAACCAGAAGTTGATGGGCCAGATGTAACAGCAAGTGTAAGTAATCTGGATGAATTTCTCGATTGATATTGCTAGTTTGTTGAGTAATTGATAATGGTAATTGATATTGCTAGTTTGTCGAGTAATTGATAATGATAAGTGATATTGATAACTGATATTGCTAGTTATGGTATGGTGAGCTTATCGTTGATCTGAGATCATTCGAATAATGATATTTCTAGTTTATGGTGGTATTAACAAGGATCTGTATGGATAACAAAGCGTATTTTATTAGAGTTAGTTGTGGATTAAGTAAGATTTTAGTATTTGACATTGCTTAGTTTGTGGTGGAATTTCGTAATTTAGGTGTTATTGTTCAATCTTATGCATTGTGAAATCCATTAGATTTTTTTTATACTGTAGGAGTCAGAGGATGAAAGAACTCGAGTAATGGAACATCTGAGTATGTACTTGTCCACAAGTGAGTATAAGAAGACAATAAAGATTGCCACAAGGTGCTATATTGCGAAGTAGGTCGAGAATATCGAGAAAATTCTTGACAATCATGACAAGCAATGGTTCTATGATCATCCTTAGTTTTGCCACTTCTTCCACATGCCGAGGGATGAAAACCACTGAACAATGGGCATGTGGATGATGTTAATGCGGAGGGCTCGTACATCGAAGAAGAAAGAAGAATGGTTTTTGGTTAATGGGGTATTAATCAGATATTTTTTGAGAGAGCACACACTTATATCGGGTTTACATGTTCATGAGTACCCTAATAATCATAGACATAGAAACAACCAGACAACCACAACCCGATCGAATCCACTTTAAGACATCCTCTTAATAAATTGGGTAATTGTAACATTGTTGCTCGTAATCACATCTTTAAGGTATGTTATCTCTTTGGTTAAGTTTTCAATGGCCATTTGCAGATTCAAAATCTGAGCTGAATGTTGGGAAGACGCTGACTGCAAAGTCGTGACCTCATCCTCCATAGCAATGACCCAAGGTGTGTGGATGTGTAATCTATCATTCTACGTATATAAACATGTGAACATGTAAAAGAAAACCTAAAAAAGAAACGCCATTTCATCGAAGTATGTTTTAGGTTTTATAGTTTTACCTCGAACACTTTGCATACAGAGTATGTTTTGGCTGATTCATTTGTGGTCTTTCTTATTATCTTCCCACTACATAGATATTGCTTAGGGATCCCGTGAATGCTTTCCATTATCCGTTCAATACGTTTGTCAATGGCCGTTTTTTCCTAGTCATTACTCATGCTAACCTTACAAGAAAGCAAAGTAATTAGTAATTGAAAGATAGAAGATATGGAATGTCAAAGAAACGAACATACCTCTCTGAAATATGGATATATTAGAAAAGAAAAGAAAATTAAGGAGAACTATATATCATAATCCTATATAACAAAGAAGAATAGTTTGTAGTTTTGAAAGTTATGCCCTTTGAAAAGAATTGGCGAAATTTTTTGAAGTTTTGGGTTTTGCGTTGAATTGAAGGAAGAGTTGATGTGATTTTGATTTTGAGTTGAATAGAAGGAAGAGTTATCTAGTTTTTGGTTGCAGAGAGGAAAACTTGTGGTTTCTGGGAAAAACAAAGAAAAGGTGGATAAGGTAACTAATATAGGCAAAAACAAAGAAAAGGTAAGTGAGTATAGGCCACATGTTCTGTTAGTTAGGTCAATTGTTTTGCTCCTGGGGCATAGTTATACTATGGTGATTTAGTTTGCACAAATTCAAATAGTTATACATTGACCTTAAATCGGTAATAATTAGTCAAATCAACATTAAATTAATAAAAATTAGTTGAACCTTATGAAATTTGTTATTTTATAACTTCTTACGTGAATATATATAAATATATATATATATTAATTGTTTACATATACACAATTATGAGAATCTGGTGAGATCATATGAAGTATCTCCACAAACACATCCTAGTTTACCTTGTGTAATACAAAGAAAGTGAAACATAGATTACTAAATTAACTTTAATTTATGATTTAGTTTCTAAGTTTTCAATTCATTTCAATGTATGATTTAGTTTCTAAGTTTTCAATTCATTTGATTATACAAAGATATATCTAGTTACTAAGTTTGCAATTCATTTGAATTTATAATGTAGTTAGTAATGAACCAATTGTGTTGAATATATAATGATGTTGTACTGGATCATATAGAACCAAAATTTTTGCCATATAATGATGTTGTACTGGATCATATCAAACCAAACCAGTCCAATAAAACACAGAATATTAGACCAATAAATTTCATCAATTCCGCTTGTACCAACTGATCCATTTTCAACTGGTTAAGAAATAGTAAATAAATCCAATAAATATTATACTTGTAGCAGTATCGATTACACATTCTATTGACTACACTAATTTATGGATTACAAGATTACACTAATTTAACAATAATAACCACTACAATATTACACAGAATTAGTAGCAGCATCGATTCCTCCTTGGACAATGAGATCTCTTTAACATATTTCTCAAGTATAGCACACAATCCTTTCAAGCCTTCAACTTCATCAATCAAGGCTTTGTCAACCCATTTGAATACATGGGGATCGTCGGAGAGCTAATATAAAATTAATAAAAAACCATCAATTACTTTATATTATCAACAATCAGACCAAATAAGCTTCAAATACTTTCTTTGCATCCGCATATGCACAACGGTAGTATCTACGGTGAGGGATATTACTCGAACTAGAGTTCTAAGCACCGCTGGTTCTCCACAATGACAATGATGTGGAATTCTGGTTATGAATCCCTTTTGTCGATGTGATGTAATGGATCCCGACCCAGTTTTGGAAGTGCTCATCTCAGAAACAGAGAAAAACTAGTTGAAGAGGAACAATTTTTGTTGATTTCTTCGAAAAGCGATGAAGAGGACTCCAGATAAAGAAGATCCAGATCCAAAGAGATGAAGGGAGATGATATCATGTTTTAAAAGATTGGGCCAAATATGGGCCATAATTGAAATAGAAGAATGGATCCAATTTTAGAGTATCAATTATCATGTAATATGGGCCAAATTACTGAATGAAAAAACACATAGCCTTGCACGAGTGTTGAATGGAAAAACATATAGCATGCACGAGCCATAATTTTCCAAACTACAATGATAATTAAATCCATATCCAGAATTGTCCAAACTACAATGATAATTAAATTCAGAACTTAGAAAATACATCACCAAAATCATCACATGAAGACATATGACCATACCGTACGAGACATGAAGCAACAATTACTCCTCCGGATAACTCAAGTTAAAATATTGCTCCAAATCAAGTCACGGTGTTGACCTATTACTCGCCCATCGACGTCTCTCACCTAATGATGGAAGTCGGTTTTCTTGACGTCGACTTTTTTTTTATCATGTTTTGGAGGTAACACACACAATGAGAGAATATCATATGGGATCCCACACCAATGAGACTTATCTGGAACCGGATATATTGTTCGAGTATAAGCTAATTCCCACACATCAATGAGATAATACTTGGAACATAAGTTATAAAGAAAACATCCTCTGTCTTATACAGATTTTTCATGTACATCGTCAGTGCGGCTATGACATGGACACAAGGGTACTTATCTTTGTTAAAACACATGCAACCACAACTACCACTCCCAAATCCACCAAATAAAATTTCCCATCAAGTCCAATAACATTGTACTCACGCTCAAAAATATTCAATTCACACACAGTCAAGCGTGTCGCTACTTCACAACTTCGATGCAATATATTCTCCACAAAGGGAACCAAGTACCGTGTGTCAACTCCTATAGAAGCCTCCATACGATGGTTGTTAAACCACTCACCCATTTTATCGATAATCGTATCAATCATGAGTTATATAGAATACTTCCTCACTTCCTTGAAAATGTTATTCAACGATTCTGCACTATTTTTCGTTCCTATGTTGTATCTTATACCGGGAAAGTGGCACCGAGCCCATTTTAAGACTTCTACACTAGTCTCCAAATAGTCCGCCACTTGTGGATATCTTTTACAAAAATCTGCATGCTCCCGCTCGAATTCTGCCTCTGTATTAATCAAAGCCAACACCTTGAATTTCATTGCAGCAATATCTTTGTGGACGTTTGGCGTCTTTATCCTAACATTCTGAGATAAGTGATATATGCAATATCCGTGAGAAGATTCCGGATACACTTCACTGACTGCTTTGATGAGGTTAGGATTTCTGTCACTAAGGAAAACCAATTCTGAATCATCCGGAATTACAATTTTCAGCATAGTGAAAAACCTGTTCCAACTTGCATCTTTCTTTCCATGAGCAATGTCAAATGTAATCGGGTAATGATGAAGATTCGGATCCTGAGCTGTTCCAAATATAAGAACACAACCATACACATTTTGAAGGTGGGTTGCATCCACAATCATCACTTTTAGCATACCATTAAACCCCTCAATACAAGCTCTCAATGCGATAAATAAATACTTAAATTGATTTCTTCATCTACCTCATATCTCGTAACCGTACCACTATTCTTTTTCTTCAACATATACAAATACGCCAGTAATGTCTTAAAGCTTTCCTTGGGATTACCATGTACAACATCTACTACTTTTTTCCCTCTTAAGGCAGTACGACACCTTCGTTCCAACCTTTGTTTGCATAACCCCAACAAGAGATTTCACCGATAGAGTGTTTAATTGACCTTGAAAATCCTCTTCCACAATTTATGCAACTATATCTTTTAATCCTTTCTGTTTAGCATTCTATGTGCTCGCTGATACCTGAGAGCAAGAATGCATTTCCCAGTATACTTTCATTTCCCAGCTGCCTTTGCTTTTAGGTGACCGTGACACTCTTAAGTACCAATTGTAACCTTTTTCACGATATCTCACCACATATCGAAAACTATCCGAGTTCAATACTTTGTACTCAAAACATTGTTTATGTGATGCTCTAATCACTAAATCTTGCACTTGTTTTTTGCTTACAAAATTCTTGGCCTAATTCCAAACTATCCCGTCATCCCAATCTTCTACTAAGTTATTTTCCTCTACTTCTTGATCGCAACGCAGTTCCATACATTCAATTTCTCATCCAAGACCATCACCCTCCACGCCATCATTCTCTAATACAAACTCATCATTAACAACACTAACATCATTCACTCCATTTCCAATCTGAACAATATCTAATTCATCTTCACGCTCCATCTCTTCATCGCATACATTAGTCACATTCATTCCTCTTTTATTTGAAGCCATATCGAGATTATAATTCACGCCATATGAGCTGTCCAACTCGCCTATTAATCTCCCCCACCTCCTTCACAATACTCATCATCTTCAACAGGCAAAAAACTTCTTTTTTGACCGACATCCACACTCCATAGATAACATTCAACATCGTCATCGTCAATAATATAAGATTGCTTATTTTCTTCCGCTAGCAATAGGATGTAGCTCAACTTTATCTGTTTGCCTCTTTCCATACCAATCTTCTTTCGAATCTTTTCCTCGAATAAAGAGTACGTTATATTATCTATAGACGGTGTTCTAAAGGTTATGGTGTAATTACTAGCATCTTTCAAATTCCATCGACATCCATCGTCGGTATCAAAATAACACCCTCCATAGTCAAAATGAACAACTGTTTTTATTATTGAATCTGCAAAACATAAGGTCATACAAACGTTAATATTATATCACTTAACCAATTTACACAACTAATATAATATTATATTCACTTAACCAACGTTAATATTATATCTTAACAATCAAACATAATTTTTTATCACAATAATCTACATTCATATCACAAAAATCAAGTTTCATCCCAAACACATAACATTGGATGTCCCATAACACCTATTAGATGCAATTCTATAACCGAACTGAATGGGTTCGATGACTTATACTACCTACACCTTCTTCAACCGGATCGAAGATTAAAGGGAGAGAAAGCGGGAGAGTTGTAGGGACACGCCAGAGATGAGCTAAAGGTAGTTGACATTGGAAACTGTCACCTCGATGTACGTCACCAATTGGAATCAGTGGTCGGAATGAAGCCAACAACGGAGGATTCAGTTACGGTCGAAAAGGAGCTGGCAAGAGCATTTGATTTTATTTAGTCCGATCCAATTATGGTTTATATCTTTTTGGTTTGGTCCATTGGTTTTGTGGTTGGTAACATTTAATTGAGCCAAATAAACTTTCAACCAACACTTCAATTGGATTTCAATTTCTGATTATTTTTTTCTAATTTCTCGTTTTTTATAATAAAGGGCAAAGAATGTCATTTACTTGTATAAGAGAGTAGGGAGAGTATAACTGATTACATAAGAGTACGATTGATTTTTTTGTCAAGTAAGAGTATTATAGCACTTGATCCTGATCCTTGGGTGGGTTCTAAATTAATTTTTATTCCGTAAAATAAAGTAGTTTAGTTGCTTCTTGTTAGGACTTGTATAAAGAATCTTTTCACCGGCCTGCAATCATTGTTAGTTACACAAAGACATTTACAACGTATTAATTTATCACTTGTCTGATAAATGGTAACTTGCTTCCACTTCCTTACCATGGATGTGTGATGGGTTTGTGGTTTTGGCGCAGGAACTGGGTTTGGTGTGTTCCTTATTTAATTTTTGGTAGGAGAGGTGTTTTACGCTATTGTTCAAAACTTCTGATATTCACAAAGATTAATCCTAAAATTAAGAGGATCAAAGTTTTTTAGTGACAAAGTCATATATAGGGGAGACATAAGAGATGTTGAGGAAGTGTGATAGGGTAGCTATTGTGTAAAACAAGAGAAAAAGGGGAAGTGAGTGAAGAAAGTAGAGAAGAATAAGGTGACGAGAAGATCAAATAGAAGAAGAGACATAGAGAATAGAATAAGGAAGGAAGTTTACGGCTTAATGCTTCTTAGATTAATTGTTGTACTTCCCAAAACTTTGGATTAGACTATAAATACAAGCATAACCTAATGTATCTCTTAAACGACATAACATGATTGAAAATGACAAATAGTTTATTTATTGATAGATAAGATAAGATTCGCTCCTAGAGTCAGAGTCTCTCAATCACAGTTACTGATGGAAATTGTGTAAGCGTTTCTGAGCTACTGTACAATTCAATAGACTACTCCGGACTTCCCCACAAATAATAAATAGATATGGCAATAACGGGTCTTATTGTCGAATATCACGTGTACATTGGAAATGCCAGTAAGGGCTACCATTAATCAGAGAATGATATTGATCGTACACAGCTCATAATCCTAGAAACCTTGATTCATGGGAAACCTTTTTTAAGCATAACTTGTTCCAAGAAGTTCCATTCGAGATCATAAGCTTTGCTTATATCCCTCTTTACAGCCATATATGTTTTGGAACAACGCTGATTGGATTTGAGGGCATGAAAAACTTCATGTGCAAGCATAACAATATCTGTAATCTGGTGGCCAGGATTCAATGCAACTTGGCTTTCAGAGACAATATTTGGTAACAAACCTCTTAACCAAGTAACCAAGAGCTTTGAAATGATTTTGTAGACAATATTGCAAAAAGCAATAGACCAGAAGTCCTTCATTGTGATTGGGTTGTCTATCTTAGGTATCAAGCATAGGTTTGTATGATTCCAATATGGAGGTAACATACCAGATGTAAAGGAATTTTATACTTCCTGGATTATAGCACCCCCAACAATATGCCAATATTGCTTGTAAAGGACAACAGAGGACCCATATGGTCCATAAGCTCGAGTTGAACTAATATATTGTGACAACAAGATGATCTCGTCTGGGTCACCTCAACAAGCAATGTAGAGTTCATTTCATTCGTGACCGTTGGTGTCACACAATCGAGAAATGTAGGCATATCAGCTGATGCACCACTTGTGAACAAATCTCGAAAATAGGTTATAGCTTATGTTCTTATAACTTGGTTAGTATATAATAGTGTACCATCTCATGAAGTGATGTGTGTTGAAAGATTATGGGATCTTCTATTCTTACAGGCGTGAAGATATTTTATGTTTTAATCTCTCGTCGATAAACAATTCTTTCTACTTTTGTTCAGTCATAATATCATAGTATCCAAGATAGGTTGGTTCTGAAGATCATCAATTTAAGCAGTGAAATCTCAAATTTACCGTGAAGAATTTTGAAGATTTTCACGCTTCCAAAGAGAGAGTGCATTGTGGCATTGGTGTATCCTTCTATGGACTGACATAAGAACTATAAGATGCAATGTAGACCAACCATCAGCAACTACATCATGAACTTCTGCAATTTTACATAAGCTTGCATCATAATAGAATAATTTTTTGCAGTAGTTTGTATTATGCTGAATTATAACCACAGTCGGATAGTGATCAGAACCAGCAAAATGGTAAATATTTAATATGTGAAGCCAAAAAGAAAGCCAACCACTCAGCGTTCACCATCCCTCTATCCAACCAACTCGTGACATGATCCTACCACACATGTCATATTACTACCAATAGAAGGTAAGTCTCGCATGTTACATGTTGAGACCATTTGTCTAAGGGATCGGAAGGACCATTCATCACGTCTCACTCCACCTCATGTGTCTGATTGATGCAATATATCATTGAAATCGCCACATAATAGCCAAAGACTTGTTTGTGTAAATATTTGTTGGAATTGTTCCCAAAGTATGTGTCTTAATTATCAGATTGAATGACCATAAGACAAAATAAATATTAAAAAATCTAATTTTATTTTTCGCAATCATGGATTCGTCCATCAACATAGTTAAAATAAAATAGAAACATAGTCTTTCTACAACATAGCTAGACCACCACTGAGAAAAATTGAAGAAATATATTTTACATTAGTATAACCAACTTGGGCAACAACATCATTACCAACAGCATATGGGTTTTTTGTCTCAATGAGAAAGAATAAATTTGGGTTGTACTTAGCCTTCCGACCTTTTAGGCCTCAAAATACTAGGGACCCTCTCAAGCCTCGACAATCCCAAAATATTATATTCATGCTGACCTCAATGGCTTATGGCCCACCATACCGTTGTTTGTAGACGTAGAAACATCACTATCCACACAAGACGTCACATTTTTAATCATACCCGTTGGTTGAAACCAGTTACACATATTCACTACATCAACTCGGCGAGAAGTCCTTTCGAGTAGCATGTTTCCGAATCATCTAGGGCTCGTTTTTTGAATAAATTAACATCATACCAGATTTGAAAGTGGTAAATTAGCGTTCATATATGAAAGAAGAATATAGAGCCTTAAGTTTCTTCGATGTCGTTGAAGGAGATGGCCTCATCACGGTTTGCATTATTGTTTGAAGTCGCTAAACCGCCATCATCATTCCTTGGTCCCGTAGCCAGACTTGTATCTGCATCATCAAACAAATCTTCATCAACATTGTCATTGTCTGAAAAGGAGGAGTGAACTGGTGTGAGTAAACCACAAAATGTTTCCTCATGAGAAAAAGAGTCACAATGTCCATAGAAGTTCCACAACTTATCAAAGGGGAGAATCAGAATCTGCCGTTCCACACCAAACAGAAAGGTACGACTAAAGCGAAGCAGCAACTTTACATCCCAAAGTATATGAACACGTACATATTTCACCATTTTTCTTGTATTTGTTGTTTAAGTTTCTCTGCCATTGCAAAGCATCGTTTGATATAACTACACAATTCTAAACGTTGGTGGAGACAGACCCTAGAATTAATAGACAAGGAAGAGAATCTGTTACCGTATCCACATCACCAATAACAACAATTCTTGACTATAAGCAACCGTCAACGGCAGTTATATTCAAAAGAACATAAAAATTCAATCGTAATTTGGTTTGAAAGTTAGAAAGAAAAGAGAGCATTTATCTCTCATTTGGGAAAATTGTATCAAGTTTATCTAATATTAATAATTTATGAGTAATTTTGGGTATATCTAGCAATTTTTATAATTGTGGGATTTTTCTCAGTTCTCAAAATTATTACTTGAAACTGAACTGATACCAAATTAAAACTTTTTGACACCTATATGGGTAAAAAAGACCTTATATCCAAATATTCGGAGCCGACTAAAATTTCACGAAGCATCATCTAACGATCTTTTCATTCTTTTTACACATATTCTTAACATTGGTATACATAGTGGAATAACTCTTCCAAAAACATTAAGAAAATGTTGAATGGTAAAAAATTAAACGTTATAAAAACGTTAACAAGTGATATTACCATTCAACAAAAAACTAATATTCTAAATTTCACACATCTATATATAAAGATCGAGGGATATGTAATACATGTTTTTACCATGTACTAGCTAGATTGAACTCTTATTATAAAAAGGATTCAATCACTGTGAAGACACAGAGAGGCTTTTTGTCCCAATACTAACGTAGATAAAGAGGATTTTAGAAAGGGTTCATGTGATCTTGATGAGACGAAGAACCGGTGAAACGTATATTGAATTCCATTGGAGTTGTTAAATACCCTTCGCTTACTATCTCCAAATTGTTCGTACTTCTCTCTGGAATATATTCACTTTGTTGATATGATCTATTGCCTTCGATGTTTTGGTAGTGGTTCACACCATATTGTTGGTCCAAACCATCACCTATATTACCAAACATGTAATTTGTTATAATATAAATTTAGCTAATTAATACCATAATCAAAATTAGGGGTACTAAATGTACCTTGTGTCAGAAGAGCAGGTTGGTTCGTTACTCTTTCTCGCACTTCTAACAAATTCCACTTTGCGTATGCGTCTCGAACTATGCTCTTAACGTAGAGCTGCAACTAGATATTACCATAAAACAGAACATAAGTACCATTTGCAAATTTGCGACTACTTTGAGATTACATCTACAGAAGTCGAATTTTAGCCGTAATGTAGTCGCAGACCACCCGTTTTCTTGTAGTATATTAAGTATGTATATATATAATTTACCTGATCCAGAGCTTCTTGAGTAGAGAATTCATGATCGTTGATCATTGCTTTGACAACTTCGCAAATCGGATTCAAAATCACGAGATAATTCGGTCCTCTGGAAATATATAACTTATTTCCCAAAATACATTCCCTAGCATGTTTCAAGGTTACTTCCCACATTTTATCAGACATTCCATTTCCCATAATCTGTAAAATAAAACAGTCAATTATTAGTTAATTATGTCTACTTCATTAAAAAAAACAAAAGTTGGGGTCAGTACGATAAGAGAATAAATTGAACCTGACGAAGCTTGTCGAGGTCAACGACAGATAACTTCAAAAAGTCTTGGACAGTGTTGATGTGGTGATAAGAGAGCTTCTTATGAAAGGCCCCATCTTTACCTATCTTCTCTAGCCGCCACACTTCATCTTCTAACGATGGTGGGTGATGTTTCTTGTACACTTCACCAACCCCAAATTGTATCAAAACATAAAATAACCAATTAGAAATTTATTCAATTTTTATCTTTATTTATGTATATTATCCTCTTCTACATCTGTTTGTTGAAACCATTTGATTAGGGATTTTGGTGTAAGAATATGATTTCACAATCTAATATTAATTGATTAAACAATAAGATACAAGCATTGACCAAAGACTTGTTGCATTTAATATAAAGTCGACAGTCGTTTGCTTATGGTCCACATTAAAAATATTCTTTAATTATTAAAGACAAATAAAAAGTATATGTGTATGTAAAAAGACAATTAGCACTTTCAAAGTAAATGACCAAATACAGCATTTTGATCTAACCTTTTTTTGTATAATTATTTTCTTAGGAAAAGAGGAAACCAAATTCATTCTTATAAACAAGTACAATATATCACATGATTCAAGTCGAAATTCTTGTGACAGATTCCGTACAGAAACCAACTTTAAATCATATATAAATGATATTAATTTATATGGTTTATATTTGGAATCCACTGTTCTAGAGAGATTCTTTCGTCTAAATTCATGTGAGTTTTTGTAGTAATATATTAAGAATTTCATAATGGCAATTGATACAAATTTAGAAAAGGACAAAATATCATTTTAATGAATTCCTAATTCACATATGTTGCATTAAATCAATAAGTTAAAGGTTAAATGATTGACAACAGATAAGATGCGATATATGGTCGGATCAAAAGGTCACTCAAACATGTTTCTAGTGCATGTTACTATCACATCTCTCTAGTGGAATCTTATTGAATTTATCCATAAATTTATTTATTATAGAAACTAGATTAATTAGATTTAAAGTTAAGTTAATAAATAATAAGTTATTAAGAAAGTGAACTTACATTCGCCACGATGATCTCTAACATTGAATGCTTCAGTGATAGCTTCACAAATCGCAACGCCTTGACCGCTGCTTCCTTTAGCAACTTTAACACCAATTCTGAACTTACGGCTACGAATCCAGCTCGAATTATCTGTGAACTCAATCTCTCCGATCGTTACGACGCCGTTTCTCAGCGTCACAGATACATCTCCGGCAACTAACGGCCGTTTACCATCTCTTTCTTTGACGATGTTTTTCTCAAACTCATCACTATTCCATTTATCTTTGGATGGAAAATCTCCGTGAAGAGCAACGATTTCTAGTTTGATCGGACGGTCGAGATTGACCAGATTGTTTGACTCATCAACTATGATGATCTCAAGTGGATTGTTATCCACGTCATTGATTTTACTGCTGGTGAATATTGGTTTGTGTAAGTTCTTACGGAACATAAGTTTTAGTGTCGGACTTGTATTCTCCGGAGCTTCAACCCGAAACGACGTTGATCGAGAAAATCGGAATCTTTTACTTATTCCATATTCAACTTCTTGTCTTACCTATTTGCATAACCATAATAAGTAAATTATAATTAATAGTTAATCATCGTTAATGTTATAAATTTAAACTTACAGTTTCTATTTATTTTTCTTATAAAAAAAACAAAACCAATGATTATGATGCACTAATAGAGTTGTAGTAAACAAAGATCTATCACCAAATGCATTTAAACAATATAATTTGATGTTTCTATTTGATATAACTACATTGAATTTATAAAGTAGCTAGAGTTAATATCTTTAGATATTTGCAACTTTTAAATTAGTTTGACATTCATGATCTTTGGACGCTTCTTGTACACATGAGCATATATATCTATACATATAATACCAATATATATGTTTATGTGTGAACCATTTCTTTTGTATTTTGTTTCTTGTTACAATTGACTTAAATGTTAGGGTAGAGAGGTTTTACTAATACTATAAAGAGATGTAACTTTGTAAGTATTTATTACTATGTGAGTGTATATACATGCATGTGTAATAATGAATGTGTGTATATGTATATTATATATATATATCATGATATATGTATGCAACAATATAATATATGCATGTGTTGTACATAAAATGTAAAGTATTAGCAAGAAGATGGAATCTTTCTTATATCGATCATGATCCAACTTGCATATTGGAATGCTAGACCCATCACTCTGTTATATGTATATGCAACACTTGTTACTTAATTATGTGTGCTTGATTAAACATGGCAATTAATCATTTATCTCTAATTCTAAAGTTTTTTTTTTTTTTTGATCATTTATCTCTATTAGTTTTTAAGTAAAGATATGCATATAGATCAAGAGAGACTTAACTTAAACATACAATATTGTGATATTTATGTATTTAATTAAACAAGATCTATAAAATAACAAACAAACAAAAAATGTGTACTTACAACTTTTCGAAGAACAGGCTCTAGGGCTGAAGAAAAGTTTTTCATGGAGTTTTCTGAAATCAATGCTCCAACTACACTGAAAATAGCCCGGAAAACAAAAAACAAAAACTTCATCAGAACAAAATAAAGACATAGAACATAAACAATTAAGAGTAGCTGGTACGATTTAATTAAATAAGATATTATTATTATTTTCATGGATAAGAGAAAGAGAAAGAGATAGAACACATACATAAAATACAAACACAAAGGGTTTGAACAAATCAGTGAACATGTTCCTAACTAAAATTAAGGTTTTAAAAACAATTCATATCATAAACAAAATATAAGAAAATAATAAAATAAAGATAGTTTAAGAAAATTACGAGGCAAATGATGGTAAATTAGATTTGATCCGTTTATTGGACTTGTCATCTTGATCTGAATCTAGATCTTCGAATAATCTCTTCCCCGCCATGGATTTGGTCTGATAAGTTGAGAGAAATAACTAGTAAAGAGAGAGAGAGAGAGAGAGATGAAGCTTAGATCAATTTTAGGTTTTGTAATGTTTTGATAAGAAAAATGGGAATATATATATGGCTTAGTCTCGATAAAAAGAAAATGAAATAAATAAATAAAAAAGCAAGTTCGTAGAACGACAAAGGAAACAACCTGGCAGCAACCTACCAAATAAGTATACTGGAAATATCGAATAATGACATCATAAATAAGAAGACTTTTGACGTCAACCCCAAAAGAGAAGGTGTCAATAGTTACCAAGTGGACGGTCCGATCTTCCTGTCCATTGGATTTATAAGATCTAACGACTTATATTAAACATGATCCGTATGCCACATGACTATGTCTCGTGTCAAACTTTACTTATTTTTTATTTTTTTATATAACTGGAACTTTACTTATCTCTTTCCAATAATTTCTTTATGAAAATCACAGAATAAAGACAGATTCAGATTTTCTTTCATTTTTTGCTTTATTTATGTCCAAAAAAGGCGAATTTTGCAATATCCTGGACCTCTTAGTATTTATATCATTACAACTTACATAATTTCTTTTTTTTGGTAAGAGCTTACATAATTTCTTCGAACTATCTTTTCAACAGATACGAAGAAAATCTTAATCTTCCCAAAAAAGAAAAAAATAGAGCTTTGTTGAGTTTAGAGAAGGATTTTAGCTGAAAATGTATTATTAATTCTTTTTGTTTTTTGCTGGAATTAGATTCTAAAAAAGTGTTTAGTTCCGTGTAATAAGGTTTGAAATTTAGAGAATGTATACTATGCATTGAATCTTATCGTTTTAATTTTATCTGGTTTTCATCACTTTTCAAAAATCTTAATATTTTAATTATAACTATTATTTTCTAATCAGAAATATATAACAATCGTTTTTAATATTGCGTTCAAGACAATGATTCTAATCCAAGTTCCTAAGAAGGGTTCATTAATATTAAAATATATAAAGGGTCAAGAGAATATTTCTAAGTAAGTTCGTTGTATTAATTAGTTCCTACTTGGTAATTTCTTGTCGGGTGAATTACAAATCCTAATCCCCTCTCAAAAGTTGTCTTTCTTTAAGCTGAAATCGAATCTGTGTTTGGTCTCTATCAAAAATCTTGCCTTTAATTAAGTTTACTTGTTGGTTGACAAAAAATAAGAAAAAATTAAGTCTACTTGTATTAATTTGCCTGGTTGATAAGTTGTATCGTTATTTCACAAGTACACAATACAAACCAATTTAATATGATATAAACGACGAAAAACCAATAGTCAGTTGTTTACCACTTGTTGGGTACGCCAATTTAAAAAGTCCCTAGATGTTTCTAGTGGATTTTGTTCATATTTAATACTAGTATAGTGAGGGAAAACGGCTCGAACCTACATAAACTTTTAACGTCGTGCTAATTCATATACGAATTTGGGTGTCAGACTTAAACCTAAGTTTATTAATAAAAATTGTAAATTTCATACACGAACTATTATTTTTCGGCCAAAATCAATGTTGACCATTATCTCCGTTAGTCAACCGTTAACGTGACACGTGTACGGTTGAACACGTGACATGTGTACAATCAAATAAATATTATTAAAATAAAATTAAAATAAATTATAATAATTTGTAATAAATTATAATAAATTGAAATAAATTATTTTAGATTGAAAATAAATTGAAATAAATTAAAAATAAATTATAGTAAATTATAATAAATTAAAATAAATTTTTTTAAAATTGAAAATAAATAAAAATAAATTATAGTAAATTATAATAAATTATTTTAAATTGA
>OVBA01005789.1:0-18803 GCA_900406435.1 Lepidium aucheri
TATAACTAATATAATTTTTAATTTTTGAAAACTTGAAAGTTGATATCATTAATTATTTCGCTTTTATAAATGCTCATAGCATTAGTTATTTTGTTTTGTTATCCTATAATTAAAAAATATATTTATTTATATCTTCTATATATAAGNTTGTTTTGTTATCCTATAATTAAAAAATATATTTATTTATATCTTCTATATATAAGGAATGTTTTTGTGAAAAATTGAATTATTTCCTGCATATTTATATTGAGATTATAGATTTTCCGTTTTTATGTCTTATATATATANTTATTTTTAATAATTAATACTTATAATCATATATATATATACATATTCTAGTAAATATATTTATCAAAATTTTGATTGTATATAAAATTTATAAGATATATAATGTCTTTTTTATATATAACAAATATTATTATTTTAATAATTAGTATTTTAAAAAAATTATTACTTACGTATAAGATAGATATCTTTTAAGTCGTCTATCAAGTAGTTCAGGGTAATCAACCATTTTTAATCCGAACAAATAATCTGGTAGATGATCTATTGGTAGTGGTTGTGTACATGAAAGAGAAGTTGAAGTTATGAGTAAAAATATGGTAAACTCGAGTTGTAGGAGAAACTTGTAGGTTTGTAATGATTTTAGTACTTCATTGTTCAATAAATTTTTTGAATTTAGAAACCAATTCATTCTTTTTTACATTACAACAAATTTTATCACCTTAAAAAAAATATATATATATATATATATTTGATTAAAAAAACATATATCATAGAGTATTTTTTATTGGATTCCACATGGGGCTGTTTTGTTTCTACTGGAGCGTTCTGAGGCTTTATAACATTTTAAATTATTATAAAGGTGTTCACATAGATAAATTATTAATAATGTAGCTTAAAATCATAAAAAACCATATCAATCGTCTGAACATGTATTTAAGTGTATATTTTCTAGAGTTTTAGAATTTTAACTTTAATCCTCCTGGTTTATTTGTTGGGTTTCAATGAAAAAATTTCAGAGAAATACACGATGAAAAAAAAAGAAAAATCGAGAGAAAAAAAGAGTACAAAAATCTTAGGTGTTGTTAAATTTATCAAGAGATAGTTTTTATGTAGATTTCGATTAGAATTTTTGCTCTATTAGAATTAGGAATATTATTTGTTTGATTTCTCCTTAATATAAGGTATTTGGATTTGAATTAGGAATATTTCAAAAAAAAAAATTCTACTATGCTGAACAATAATATTTAAATTAAAATTCTTATGAAAATACAAACAAACTTATTTGTTAAAACAAAGAAACTCATCTTAAAATTCTTATCAAAATCCAAACAAAATATTTATTTTTAAATCAACAAAAATCAAATCTTAATTTAAAATTTTTTTTAAAACCATTGAAAGTCAAATTTTATTTAGTTAGAAATTTCATTTTAAACCAACAAAAATAAAATCTTAATTGTTTAAACTTTCCTTTTTAACAAACAAAATTGAAATCTTAATTGGTATGAAATTCTTTTTAAATTAATGAAAATCAAATCTTAATTGGTTGAAGTTTCCTTTTTAATTGTATGTTTTTATTGAAATCTATTAAAACAAATAATTTGTCTTTAAAAATAAACTTATATAAACAAAAAAAATTTAATTATTTTAAATAAATTAACCAATCTAAACAAATTTAGGGACTTAAATCTAATTATTGAATTAAATATACGGTAATTTATTAATTATTGAATTAATGATATTATCCTAATTTAACAAATGAAATTTGTTTAATTAAGGATCTTATCATAATCTTAGCTAACTTATTTGTTAAAATAATTATAACTAACAAAATCAAATTAATTCAATAATATGTCATGTCATTAGGATAATATACAACTACTCAAATTAAAGTTCAAAAAAGTAACCAAATCATAAACAAAATCTCTATTAACGAAATCAAATAAATTATTGCTACAAAGAGATGAAGATAAGACCAAATCATGTGACGAATTATCTAAACAAATCTTACTCAGACAAATTCATTAGTTAAAATAAATCGACCAATAAAAAAATCCAAAATTTAAAATCTCTATTATTTTATTACAAAGATACGAAAAATCTTATTGTTACGATTTTATTATAATAAATATATAAGTTAAAAAAAAATTTATATTAAAATTTAAACAAATTGGTAATATTATGTAAATAAGGATATTATTAAGAATTAGTTAAAGAATTTTATCAAATATTATCAAGGGATAATTTTTTAAATTTATTATAAAATATATGAATCTGTTAACTCTCTCAATACAATATTTTTTGTTGTTTTATTGTGTTGACCAATAATATTTAAATTAAGGTTCTATTAAAATCCAAAAAAATTATTTGTTAAAACAAACAAAATCGTATTAAGGTTCTTATCAAAATCTCAACAAAAAATTTATTTTAAAAAAACTAATGAAAATCAAATCTTAATTGGTTAAAGATTTCTTTTTAAAACCAGCAAAAATCAAATTTTAATTGCTCTTTCTTTTTTTTGTCAACAATTGGATCGAGAAGACTCGATCCATAGCCTAGCTCACACCTTAAAATCCTTTTTAATCCTACTAGTGTAGTGGGGAGGAATCAAACCCTGGTGCCCTGAGTAATTAGCTGGATCATCTTAAACCTATAAAAATCAAATCTTAATTGGTTAAAATTTTATTTTTAACAAACAAAATCATATCTTAATTGGTTAGAGATTTTTTTAAACCAACGAAAATCAAATCTTAAATGGTTAAATTTTCCTTTTTAATTGTATGTTTTTATTGAAATCGAATCAAAAGAAATAATTAATTTTTAAAAATAATTTTATCTAAACAAAAAAATAAATTAATGAATTAAACAAATTGACTAATCAAAACAAATTAGGAGATTTAAAATCTTTATTTTATTGAATCGTTTGAGAATTGTGATAATTATCCTAGGGTGGGTTTTAAATAGATCTTGTATATTAGTTTTCCTATTAGGATTAGGAGGATTGTTTTTAATAGATATCGATTAGGATTAGGAATATAATTATTCAAGAGATTGAAATTGTAATAGAGTAATTTCAAAGATAATCTCAAAGTAGGCGAGATGTGATAATAATAATCAGAATATAATTAATTAATTGATAATATTTAATCTAGATAATAATAATTAATTAATTAGTTATAGAATCTTATCAGAATATAATTGTGTGACAAATATTATGTGATAATATTTCCTAGTAACAATATAACCTAGTTCAAAATAAACAATATAACACGGTATTTAAGTTAATGCTGCGCCTTTATTATATAAGAGATGATATGGTGATTTTTTAATGCTATAAACAAATATTTAGTTGCTTTATTGATTATCATTACGTAATCATAATATAAATCATCATTATCAATTACATAATTATAAGTCTTCGTTGTACTCCACGAAAGTATAGTTAATATGCTCCACGAAATAATAATTAAATAATTATATTAACAAACTAATTTTATCATTAATCTAATAATAATAATCAGTAAATAAGCTTATCAAGAGTAGATAATCAGTAGATAATCTTATCAAAAAATAATTGTTTACTATTATTATAAAAGATAATAGATACAAATATTATGTGATAATATTTCCTAATAACAATACAACATAGTCCAAAACAGATAATATAACACGGTATTTAAGTTAATGCTACTTTTTTATTATATAAGAGATATTAAGAGCAACTCGACACCATAATTTTTATGTTAATAATTTTTTAAAATATGTAATTCGTAGTAAATATACATAATAATCTAGTAACATAATATTTCGGTAATGCATGGTAATGATAAAAAATTTCAATATCACCATAATCTTTATGTTAAGATCGGTGATGTGAAGGATCCAAGCCGAGCAGAGCTGGTTATAAGGAGGATGAAACCAGTGACATGATCGTTCAGATCCAACTTTTCGGCAGTTTCTTTCCAAGGTCTCGATGAAAATTCAGTAGATGTTGATGTTTGTGGGTTAAGTCTGATAGATGATGAGTAATCTTATCGTTTGAGGACAGCGACGGAAGTGGAAATTGATCCATGGCAGCGGATGAACCTCTGGCAGTCTTGAGTAAGCCTTCGATAAAAAAGATCTCAGAGGCTGAGATGCTTCCCTATTCTCTTCTTCTCTGGTTTTCTCTTGAACATTCGACGGTCCAGCGTATCTAGACGGGCTTCTTGGTTGCAACTTCAGATTGGGATGGAGGTTCAGACATTTTGGCTTCGTAGTGGCAGCGGTTGACGTTCTTACTATCGTGGCGACAGCAGCACTGGTAAGCTAGAGTTTTTCTAAGGACCTTCAGTTTTAATCACGGTCCACTTGATAAATGGGTTGGACTTTTTTTTTATTCTGTTTATTTTCTTATGTTTGGCTATTGTGTTAATAAAAACAAAAGCAAAATATATGTTAACAACAAAAAAAAATTTATGTTAAGAACTAAAAAAATAGAATGCTAATATTGATCGTGGAATATAGGGTCAACTTTTTCATGAAACCTTTTTTTAAGACTTAATTGTAAAATCAGACATTGACTAATGCAGAAGGTTATGAATGTAAAATTAAAAACTAATAGAGCAAAAATAATAATTGAAAACAGAGATGAACTCTATTGAAATCTAACGCGGGTCTAACTAGTATAAAAACCAAACTATGAGACTAATTGCGTAAAGAAAACAAAATACAGGGAGTAAGTATAATAAAAAGAACGACATGGGAAACAGCAGAATCTTCCCTCGATTTATAGAGGTTTCCAGGGAGTCTGATATTTTTATTGATAAAATCACTTACCAGAGGAAAAATCCCCAAAAATTAGGGTTAGGGTTCATAAAATTCAATCTGATTTCGTAAGCAACGATGAGGAGGGATGATGATATGAGAGGTATGAATCCAACTCTAATTTTGAAGAATTATTGTATTGATTGACGGATCAATTTTGTTTTTCTAAACGATTTTTTGGGTCTTAGATTTCTTTTTTATGGACCAAGATCCATTTTTAAGATTCGTGGATCCTTCACCTGGTCAAGCATACCTTCCTTGTATACGACGCGGTGTGAATCAAGAGCCTCGTCTTTCTCCGGAAGAAGAGGAAAGCCTCATGATTAAACAAGTCACTGAGTCCAATGTACGTTTTTTTGTCTTTGAATTCATCATCAAACTTGTGTTTTATGTTGATTTTTTTGTTTGTTATGGATTCGACATGAAATTGAAACAGATCTGCTGCTTATTTAGCTAATATCCTCTTGATTTTGTCAATTAGTAGTACTTGTCAATTTGTTAGGAATTCGACATGTATTTCAACTAGTGTTACTGAGTCCAATGTAGGTTTTTGAGCTTGGAAAACTTGTGTTTTATGTTTAGTTTTGTCTGTTATTATGGATTCTACATGGAACTCAACTACTATCCTCTTGATTTTGTCAATTAATTACTGTGTTTTTTAGGGATTTCGACATTGATTTCAAGTACTTTTGCTGCATTTTCAATTAGTATCCTCATGATTTTTTTTGATTAATTCTTGTGATTGCTAGGGATTTGACATCGAGTTCGAGAAATTCCGGTGCGTTTTCAACTACTTACCTTTTGATGTGGATTCTACCAAGTTCATCACGATACCAGAAACGGGCGAACAAGAAACCGGCAGAGAGTTAATGGACAGATTGTCTCGAGAATCTCTTGAAAGTTACAATTCTAAGAAGGTCTTATACTTGAACTCCCATTATATCTACACTAATAATACAATATGTTGCTATTACTTATATTTATGACTGTTTCGTTCTTTGTGCAGGAAATAAAATATGAATTTGTGAAGTTTATCAAAGCCAACCTTCACAGGACTTGTTTTCCTGCCATAAAGTTTTACATCACCTTTGAAGGTAAACATCCCTTCAATGGTCAGCTAAAACATTTCCAAGCTAAGGTCATCTATCACTATTTAGAACCGGCCGAGTGTACTTACTGCGAGCTGAAACCTGAGAAAAAAGGTATCCAATATCAAAGATATAATTGCCTCTTTGCTTCTTCAACCATAGCGTATGTGACTTTCTCTACCTTTGTTCTCTTTTCTTTTGGTTACTAAATTGTTTGGATTGTTTTGACAGTTCACTCCATTGAAACTGCAGAGAAAGAGAATGTGAAGAAACCAAAGTATATGTCTTTCTATCTTTTGCTTTTTTAACATCGACGAGTCTTTGATTTTAGAATGTTTGTGTCTATCTATGGAAGGCTTTGCCACTTTTACTAAATATTTCTTGTTTTTATTGATATTCTCAGACTAGCAGTGGAAGTGGAGCCTCAAATAATGGATGGTGAGATGCAAGAAGTCGTATAATAGTTAAGACTTGAGTAGTTATATAATGAGAGACTCGTTAGGCCTTTGTGCCTTTGTGTTGTCTTTTTAAACTTTATCTAGAGTTTATTTTCACAAACATGAAAACTTAGTCTATTATTGTAATAAGGATCCACTGAATTCACTGATATTATGGTGTCTAGTGTTTTTAGTGTCTTAATACCAATATACTCTTTTAGACCCAAAAAAAATACAGATATACCTGCAAATCTATTTGTCTTGGGCTAAAACAAAAGGTTCATTTAGCTTTACTGTTCGCAAAATGGAAAACAGATTAAGAAAAAAGGTAAGGATAAGCTCCAGAGATATCACCACATTAGCCTGTCCTCGGAGGAAATGCCTCACTGTACAAATTGAAATTTAATCATTTAATTATTAAATTTGTATACTTCTGGGTACTAACAAACATTATTATAATTGTATAAGGATAAAAGGAAGAATCTATATACCTCTGGGTACATGTATCTTGCAATCCAAGATTTTTTTCCTTTAGGCAAACTGATTAATCTTGCTATCTTTCCAAACCCTTCCCATCCCCATTTAGTGCCCCATGAATTTTGGAACTCAAAATAATAGATGCCATCTTGAGTTCCATAACCAGTTAGGAGAACAACATGATCTTCTACATCGTCACCCTCTTTTGATCCAAAATAGATTTGCTTCTAAGTAATTAATATAATAGAATTAAGAAAGAAGAATTAATAATTATTCAAAATATTTATTTTAAATAATCTAAGGGAATTTACTCACCGAGCTCGAAAGACTCTTGTAGTTATCTCAACCGTAATTGGACCTTTGTTTTTTAAAAGAGAAATAATTATTTTCTCATCCACTTCATCTTTGATCTTAAATTTAGCAATCTTATACACTTGTCTATCCTGATAAATGTTTCCAATGAAAATTCAGTTTTCAATTGAATACAAATATATTAATAAATTTAATAATTTAATAATTTTTATTACCTTTACTTTATCGCATCGACTTGTGTCAATAGTTTTTCCAATAGGGATGCATTTGCACTCTCCTTCTTCTATCATACCATCATTTTCCAGAAACGCTTGCACTCCTCCATAATTTTTAAGGTAGCCGGTCTTATTATCCTTTTCTTCTATATGAGCAAAGAAGTGTTTAGCAGACAACAAAACGAGTTTTTCAACTTTGCCATGAATGACAAAATGTGCTTCAGTCATCCTCGTGAAAGAATCTGTCCAACAAACGCCCCCTAAAAAAGTGACAAAAAAATAATAGGCATGTTAGAAACAATTTCCATTATTATGACACTAACCATATATTTCTAAATATATTGGTGATAACGGAACACGTATACATTATACAGAAACTAACCTTCTCCAATATTTTTACTATCTCATTCAATTTTTATAGTTTATTATATATGTCCAACTCTATTTTTAATTATGGTTTCATTCTTCAGGTTTTGGATCAAGTATTGGTATGATTTGTTTCTCCAAATTCAAGTTGGATTCAGGTCTGTTCTTTAGGTTTGGTCAATTCTTGAAGATTGTATAGTCATGGGCATAATATTGAAACCAAATACTTGAATTGCATTCGATCCAAAAAGTAACAGTTCGAATCGAGTACCCTATTAGATCTTCAATAGAAGATTCACAAGTATCAATTCGAGTCTGGTTCTTACTCCATAAATAATTTATTACCCAAAGATCCAATTTATGTGAATATATATATATATATAAGTTTAATATTTTTGGTATTTCAATTATTTTGTATGTACTTATTAGGTAATATTGTGAGTAACTTTTAGGTATTTTAAGTAATTTTTAGAAAATTCTACATAATTTTGGAGTTCGAGTATTTTTGGGGGTTTTTAAAATTTTATTAAAATCATCCCAAAAACTAAATACAAGTGATCTAAAACTGAATCAAAACTCTATCGATTGGTTGTTCAGCGTATTGATGAATCACACTAACATAATAATAATCTTTTCATATCCTGTACAGAAAAAAATATATCACTAATTATTTTCTTTAGTAAAATTCAAAAGAGCTACGTCGGAAAAGATATTTTCTCCAATTTTCAGGCAAAACGAAATGGGTACACTTATGGTATTGGTTTATTTATAAACATTATTATATAACACTATAATAATACATATTAATATGGATGATTTGATACGTACCATATAAATCTTTACGGCTTTAGCGTGCATATAAAAACATAGTAATTATTTATATCAAAAGTTCTCATTATGTTGTGTATATTTTTCCAATATTAAAAAGCCATTATTTTACTTTTGTTTGCCTCGTAAGATGTTGCATGAACTTAAATACTCTCTACTTTTTGATGTCACTGACCTTTGAAAGTTGATTAAACCTTCAAAAAAAGATTTTGTCAATATTTGTGATCATACATTATATTTAAAAAATAAAATATTCACTAAAACTAATTTGCAACTTCATTCAAATTAAATTTCAAATAAATTAATCAACTAAAATGAAAAATATAATTTTGGAAAGGGTAACATGTCGTTATTCTAACTAAATCATAAACTAAAAACTCTTTTTTAATAAAAGTCTGTTAACTATAAAAGGCATTACAATTAAATCCGATAACTTTTTTTAGAATTTCATAAAAATGTAAAATATAAGGGGCACTATATATAATTACTTTGATATACTATTTCATCTTACCAATAACACACTAAATCACTTTTTTCCTTTTACAGTTCCTGATTTTGTAAATTTCACTAATATAAATCTCTGTTTGTCTAATTATCTAACGTGCTCTATAGATTTAATTTAAATAACTAAATTTTGTGGCTTTGGGATTCGCCCTGTTTGATGGCAAAATATTTGATGAATGACTTCCATATAACTAATTGGCTTATTTTTATTCTTACTTTTGTCTTTTCTCCTAGCAAATGCCCCATAATTTGTCAGACCGATATCGTTTGTCTTTTTTTCTATATTAAAAACAAAAAAAATTTATAAAACTCAACAAAATATACCCTTCATAAAATTTTAATTTCAAATCAAATTATTATCAAATCAAATATGATATTGGTAATTTTAATTACTTAACACTATGATAATGAATATTAAACCCTGTTTGCTTTTATTCAAACACACAGTCAAGTATTTTCTATAAAAAAAATACATGTTTACAGTAACAAATTATCACAGAAACAAATTATAAAGTTTTTTTACAGAAAAAAGATATTTTACAATGCATAACATGTGAGTCTCAACAAAAGAATAGTTTTACAGAGAATAAAGATCAGTTATTCAAGTTCATATTATTAGGGTTTGGTTCGATTCAAGATCAGTTAATTTGTTCATTCCATTTAAATGATATTATATTTTAGTTTGGATTTGGTTTCAAAATTATCGTTTGAGTTCAGAAATTTCGTGGTATCGTTTAATTATATGCTAACTTTTCCATAATTACTGGATTTTTTTCATGAATACTAATATACGAAACTTTGTTTTGACTCTTTAGCAACAACAATTGGACTTAAAACATACCACGAAAGCAGGTTAGAAAAGCTTAGCTGATGTTAAACGATCTGCAGGCGAGGTCTTCAGAAAAACATTAAGATAGAACCTAACACAAAAATGCAGAACCAAAAGAGCATAATCATTGACAAACAACAGTAAGGAAGAAGCTAAAAACTTAAAAATCCACAACAAAACTTACCATTAAAAGAGAAAAAAGCTTAGAATAATCCCTTTTAGAATTTTATTGGGACCAATACGAGGTTGGTAATGCTACTTATATGATAAATAACATTCTGGATTCATCCCATAAGAATGTTTGGCAAAATGAATCAATCACAAATACTCAATACTACTTTTAATGTATTTATTATTGATACAATATTTTTACAATAGAAAACACTAATCAATTACTACTATAACTTTTCATAAAAAATTACTGGATTTTTTTCACTCCTCAAGGACAAACAATGGATTCAGATTTAAAATTTTAACAGCAGTTTATAGTATTTTTGTTTAATATTTTTGTATATTGGGTGTTACTTTTGAGTTTTTAAGTATTTTAGGGAATATTAACAAATTCGTTTGTTTTCCAAGCAAAATATTTGATGAATGACTTCCATATAATAGTGTCATAATAACTAATTGGCTTATTTAGTCGTCTCAAAAAAAGAATAAAAACAATTGGCTTATTTTTCACAATATTGTAGGTTTTCTTTTATTCTTACTTTTGTCTTTTCTCCTAGCAAATGCCCCATAATTTGTCAGACCGATATCGTTTGTCTTTTTTTCTGTACTGTATATTAAAAACAAAAAAATTGTCTAACATAACATACATTTTTGATAAATTGTTTACATAACCCAACATTTTTTTAAGTTACTTGGATACCTATTTTTTAAAAGATTACTTAGATCATTTTCATTTTATAATACCTAAACTATTCATAATCATTTAAACCCTAATCCTTTTCCTTTTTGACAAATTATATTTATAAAAATAATTCATGTGTTTTCTTCTGTTTAGGTCTCATCAAACATAAATACACTTATTATTTTTAAAATCAAGTAACGTTTTATACATAATTTGCAAAATTACTTGAAGTTGATTAACTAATTTAGTAGAGAATTAGGTAAGATTTTATTTCTAATGTTATCTTTTATTTTTCTCATGATTATGCAACAATGGTTTGTTTGTTTTTAAGAAAATTAAATTGCATAGACCAATCATTCCATGCATCAATGGAAGAATTACGTATTTTCCCGAGTTGAACTAATCGGCTAATCTATTCACAGATTGATCGATCACTTTAACTAGGAAAATCACAAATACAATTGTCTATGCATGGATCAGTTGGATCTTTTCGTGTTCCAAGTTTTTTATTCTATTGATGTATAATTCATTTAGGTATTTTTATTTTTCTGGATTAGGTTCAGTTCGTATATTTTTATATAAAATTTTAAAATTAGTAAAGATATAATAGAAAAACCAAAATATTTTTCTAAAGCGAATCAAAATATTTTTTGGTTAAATTCAGAAACTGAATAATCCGAGCTGATCTGATCGATTAAACCAAATGCTTATACCTAGTCCAAAAAGTCACCTTTATCCTAATGTATTTGTCTACAGTAGAATACAGCTGTAACTGTTGCTTTTGTTTTTTCCATTTCTTTTGTGAATGTTGAATTTGTTCACTATTATTGTCTTTATCTTAATGATCAGGTGATAGTGTGATTTACACATTTCACTGTTTAAATGTTTCACACATGTTTGTATTGTCATTTGACCATTATATTGGCAGATGACACATTTTACATTGATTAAAGTATTTAGTATGAATGTAAATGATTATAAATACTATGTTAAGGTTCAATCAATTCTTGAATTTAAATAGAAAATTCACCAAAGCAAATATCCTCAGTATAATTTATTTAATAGCAATTTAAATATAATGAATATTACTATTATAATAAGTAATACTATAATTATGTAATCATAGTAAAAGATGAGAATTGAAAGTAAAGAATGTTTAAGTCATGTACATATATACATATATATAGTATATAAATAAATATTAAAGTATGATAAACAAATAGTTTAATAAAAACTTTTATAAGAGTTTTAATCAACTTTCCAAAATCATTGAAATTAAGATAGAAAGCACAATATCTTTAGGAGGTAAAAAAGGTAAAATATACTTTTGTAGAAATACACTTTATAATGGTGCTTTCCTTCCAATTGGTTAGGGATTAAAAGATTTTTAAAAAATTTGGATATTATAAAACGTAAATTATATAAGTAAATTAAAAGAAGTTGTGATATATAAGTAATTTATGGGAAAATATCAATCTAATATTGTATTTACAAAAAAATGTTGATTTAACATCGAATTTTGGTTATGGTTGACTAAACATTCCATTTGTTGTTGTCTTTTGAAAAACTCTTAATTTTGCATGGACTTGGCAAATGGAACATGTTATTAATCCCAAATTAAAATTGTCTCTTAAATCGAATATCAAATCAATTTTAGAAATTTAATTAAGTTTTTATCTTCTGAATAACTTTAAGTTTGGTTTTCTATTTTCTTTCAAAAATGAATTCAAATTCATTAATTTAAAATCTTGTTTTTGATACTTTTATGTATATTTTTTTATTCATTCTTGAAAAAACATATGAACATAAATGAGCTAATAAAGGGCCAAAATCGTATTTTTGGTATCAGTATTCGGACCAAACCAAAAAATACACGTATATTCTAAATATCCAAAATATAATTATATATATATACACGTCTAGTTATCTAAGAGTCTGACTAACAACTGGTTTTTTGGTAATATGGGACAAAATGCGGTATGGTTCAAGTGTGATTTCTGTTAAAAATGCACTATGCGGTTTTGACTAAACACGCATGAGGAAAAACGATATGATTCTGAAAGTATAAAAATGGTGTATTTGCATATAATAATATAAATATATAATTATATTACTATTATCAAAAATTTTAATTTATTAAAATATTAGAAAAGGAATAATGAAAACAGATGTTACAAGATAATATGAATAAGTAATTAATTTATGAAAAATATAATTTAAAAACAAAATCTACATTTGGAAAATGTGAAATTTTAATAAAATTATGGTTTCTGTGTCTTCAAAATCAGGTGGGGTTTTGGTAGATAATATTATAAATAATATAATATAATATTATTATAATATATTTTATTCTATCAGTTGTTAAAACCAAAAATTATTTTTCATTCACAGTAAATTATAAGAGAAAGAAAAAAAGAAATAAGTAAAAGATAAAATAAAAGGGTAGAATCCATTAAAAACTGGTATTAAAGACTCATGTTTATTTTTTTTGCAAACTTAAAGACTCATGTTTATTCGTGATCGGTGAATAAAAAACGGCTATGTTTTCTGTCAACAATTAAAGATAGTCCTTTTAGTACTATTTGTTTTATTTGCGGTGGGACCCAGTTTGTTTGGGACACAAATAACTTTTTGTTGGCTTTTTCCAAACAGGATTAACAAACAGGATAAAATCCCATAATTTTTGTTAAAAAACTACTTTGAATATATATATATATATATATATATATATATCATAATATATTAAGTGACTTAAAGTGGAAAGAAGAAAGGTGGTAATACGTGAGAAAGAGTAATAATGATCTTTTTTGTCTGCTCAGATATAAGTAAAAAGTGTTGTGTAAAATTAAATACCACAACACATGAGTCAAAAAAAAAAGTTTGGTTATCTAAATAATAATGAAAAAATATGTTATGTTAGACCATTTTCGTAAATATGATTAGACCATTTTCGTAAATAATTAATTTACGAAATGATTATGCTAACTTTTAATAAAGTACCCTATTAGTTAAAAAAAGTTAGTTAGCATACTTTATTTATCACGTGAACTGTCAAAGAGAATAGTATATATTGATTAACCTAAATTTGATCGTAGTGTATATTTCGTTTTGAAATATTAGCAGATGTTAAATCGACGTGTAGTAAAATTCGCATTTTTAAAAGAGGTATTTTGTGTTCTTTGTGTTCTTTTTGGTGAAAAAGATAAATCTACAAATCATTCATTCTTCGCCTGTCTTTATAGTTTTACAATTTGTTTTAAATTTTGTGGATCCTTTTTTAGTACTGCTATTAATCCTGATTGGTCGGAAATCATATTTTTCCTCTTGGTTAATAGATGTCTTATGAACTCTATTTTTCTTCGTTTATCTTTTCAGGTTTCAATCTACTATATTTTACATGAAATACTCTGATCCATGGTCATGATTATAAAGATGCTAAATCTACCGTAAGCTTATTGATAGATTGATAAGGAATAGAATCAGTTCTATTCACTATTTTTTTTCTTATAATTTGGAAGGTTTTCTTATACATTGGTTTGCTATTCATTGAATTGTTTCTTTATTGTTTCTATTCTTTCATTTATTTAGCATCATGTGGCTTTATATATAAAATATTTTTGCTGATCAATAAATTTCACATTTTAAAAAAAAAGTTTATATATATTTTTTTGGGTTAAATTGTTGAAAATTTGTATATTGAAAATAAGAAGAACGTTAATACTATTATTTCGGGAAACAAAAAGAATCCAATAATTTTTTTTAATGAAAAAGTAGTAGTAATTATTTGTTTTTTTTTTTCTAGTGTATATCTATATTAAATACGGCATCAATAGTAAATAGTAGCACACAAAAAACATTGAATATTTGTGATTGACCCATTTTGTGGGGTCCTTTTGCCAAACATTCTTATGGGATGAATCCAGAATTTTATTTATCATATTAGTATCATTACCAACCTCGTATTGGTCCCAATAAATGACAAGAATTTAGTCATTGACGTTTGCTCCGATATATGATTAAAATTGTATTCCCTCCGTTTCAATATATAAGAGGTTTTAAGATTTTTTTTTGTTTCAATTTATAAGGTGTTTTACATAATTCTAGGTAAAATTTGATGAAGTTAATATTATTTGATCTTTAATATTCTGTAGAATTATTTATGATTGGTTAGATTAAATTTAAATTAAATATTCAGACAATTTTTAAGAGACAATTAATATGTTTCTTAATCTTTGTGAAAAAAGTTTAAAACCCTTATAAAATGAAACGGAAGGAGTATAATCCAATTAAAAGTCCTATGGTATTTAATCGATCTCATCTAGACTAACATGTTTGAATAAAAGCAAACGGGATTTAATATTAGTATTAGTTATCATGGTGTTTAATAATGATATTTATAAATAAACCAATAACATATTTGAATTTAATACTAATTTGTTTGCAATTAAAATTATATGAAAGATATATTTTGTTGAGTTTTTATAATTGTATAATCAATGATGTTCCGTAGGGTTTTGATTTCTACATAGAATAGTAAACATATATACATATCTGTTTTTAAATTAAACTATTTATGTTTTTAAAATCAATGAGTAATAAATATTTTGATGTAAATAATTACTATGTTTCTTGACGCACGAAATCTGGGATTAAATTTGATTTTGATTTAGGTTTAGTTTTCGAAAATATGAATATAAATTAATTTGAGAATTTATCTGGTTCGACACCTAAATCTTAGTTTTTTATCAGTATGTTTACCACAAGAAAAAGTTACATGTCAGTTGTTGTACAGTTTCGTTTTCAACTAATTTTTTTATAACCAAATTGTGTAACCATTTATTTATGCTAAAAAAATGAAAGTCTAAGTCAAAATATACAGTGGATAAATAAATAGTATTAAAAATATACTACAATAATCAAAATAAAGAAATATTAAACAAAAAAATCCAAAATTCTATAAAAAGTCTCTAAATTCAAAAATACCATAAAATAAGCACCTAAAATAAAAATGTCACTTTAAACATAGTATTTACAACTATTTCATTTAAAGTCTACCATTAATTACATCATACGGAGTTAAGCTTCTTTTAACGAAAGTCGTTCTGTAAAACAACATCGTTTTTAAAATTAAAAAAATCAGATTTAAACAGGAAAATGCGATAAAAAATCTTTAAATTCAAAAATATGTCAAAATAAGTACCTACTTTAAACCTGTCATTTTAAATATATTTTTTACGTTGACCAAATTACTAAAATCCTAAAAAACTCAAAATAGCATTCAGTTCTCTAATTAATTTTAAATAAATTAAACGGAGAAGCAAATGTTGTTTTAAATTGTGTAACCATTTTTTTACTGTTCAATTGTGTAACCAATTATTTATACTAAAAGATGAAAGTCTAAGTAAAAATAAACACAGACAAAAATGGAGAAATTTTAAGAAATGCTCTTTTTGATATGCCCCTTTTCAAAAATTGTCCCCTCATGCCTATTTTTCTCTCCCAATTTTCAAAAGAAAGGGTAAGTTTTGAAAAGGGTATGTCAAAAAGGGCATTTTTGAAATTCTCCCGAAAAAAATAGCATTAGTAATATGTTAAAATAATCAAAACTAAGAAATATTAAACTAAAAAAAAGATCCAAAATTCCAAATATAGTAAGTAAATGTCCCCTTTTACCAGAAAATTGGAGAAAAGATTTTTTGGAAGTTAGCTATGTTTCAGAAAAAAAATACAAGTAAATAATTAATATTATTTTTCTCTGTACATGATATGTAAAGATTATTACTATGTTAGTGTAAGTCATCAATATACTATTAAATTATTTTCTTAAAAGCAAAATATTAATGAGTAATTTTTAGAAATGTCTTTTTTGAAATGTCCATTTTCAAAAAGTGACCCTTCATGTCTATTTCTCTTAAAAGCAAAAAAGACATGTGAAAAAGGGTATTTTTGAAATTCTCTCAATATTAATTTACTTTTTTGACCAACAACTATACATAATTTAACATGTCTTTTTTACTCGTAAAAGGAAAGAAATTATATTTGTACTTTCTTTTTATTTCTAGGTTCAATGCAAGAAAAACTGTATATGGATAGACACATAACTTTTGCTACTGACAAAAAGAAGCAATAATGGTATCCAAATAAATTTTATATTCATGTATTCTAAAAACTAAAGCCAAATCAAGATTTAGTGTGCAATGAAAAATATAGTAGTAATTATTTACATCATAAATTTTAATTACATATTGATTTAAAAGACATTTTTAATTTTCATGAAGAAAAAAACAGATATATATATATATATACATGTTTACTATTCTATGTAGAAATCGAAACTTTAATTAACACCTTTGATTATGAAATTATAAAAGTCAACAAATATATATCCTTCATAAAATTTAAATTTTCATCAAATTTCTAAAAAAATAATAATTTTAAAACAAATTATTATCAAATCAAATATGATAGTGTACTTACTTAACACTATGATAATACATATTAATATCCTGTTTGCTTTTATTCAAACACACAGTCAAATAATTTCTATAAAAAGCCAAGACATAATTATGAAGTTGTTTTACATAATTTGGATTGGATTGGATTCAAGTTTGGCATTAGTAAGTTCTAAAATATAGTTATATGTATTTCTATATATATGTTCACTTAAAATATTAATTATTTTTGTGAATTTTGGTTTATTTTATTCGGGTTCATATTATTAGGGTTTGATTTGATTCGTTATTAAAAATTTCCTTCCATCCAAATGATATTATATTTTAGTTTAGATTTGGTTTCAAAATTATCAGTCTGAGCTTTAAAAACAAAGGGTTCATTGCATGGTCAAAACCTAATACAAGACACGTTATAATAAACGATAATCTACTCGGAAAAAATGTTTGGCAAACCGAATTAATTATATGCTAACTTTCATTAATATGATGATTAATTACTGGATTTCCTTTTACAAATTTGCTAATTAATAAGACCACCTCTAACAAGAGACTCTTAGAAAAGTTCTTAACAATAAAAAAATAAAAAAATTTATAAAAGTAGGAGAGAGAATAAAATAGAGTTTTAAAATAAAAAAAATAAGAACTTGGGTTTCTTAAATAAGAAACCCATTTTGTCACATGTCTTTTTGTGGTTGGTCATTAGCTTTAAAACATAAAATTAAAATAAAAATTTAATATCAATAAAAAATATTAGTATTTTATGGTTAAAAAACTCAACATTGGTGATGCTCTAAGATCATAAGCAACGGTGAAGTTCATTTTTGTTTAATTTATTCATTTTTTTGTGTAAAAAAAAAATTAAAAAATAGACTAATCGTGGGCTGCCACATGTCGTTCGGTTCTTAAATAGGAGCCTGAAGATCCTGTTTCTTAAAATTTATTAATATTTTATTTTACTTTCTTTTGAAAACTGAACCAAGATACAAGCATTGTTCTTGGTCTACTATACCAAACTTTGTTTTGATTCTTCAAGGACAACAATTCGAATTAAATCTAAAAACAAAAACAATAGGAGTTAAATAACTAGTTGCAAGATATCAATTTTAAAAATTTGTGTATATATTGTATGTTTATTATTAGTTTTAGCTTTTGTCTTTTCCCCTGCACTGTGATTTGTCAGAGAGGTACCATCTGTCTTTGTCATAGAGGGAGAACCTTATTATATTTTTCTTTCTTTTTTTTTTCTTTTTATAAGTCAACAAATTATACTCACAATTTCACATTTACCGTATTGGATAATGGACATATGGTATGTTTTTCTTTTTCTTTTCGTTTTACATATATTTATGTTTGTTACGTTGCATTTTTTTTATGTATTTTTGCATTTGGGGTCATAGTGTTTACATAGGGATATAAAGTGATATTTTAAAATTGAAAATAAATACTATATAAGATATGAAAACTTATATGTTTTATGTAATATTTAATTTTATTTGTAAAATGTACTTTTTTATTTGACACTAACATTTTTATGTTTTATTTTTATCAGAGTTGTGTAATTTGTTTAGGTAAAAATGAATATATATTATCTCTTATATAATAAAAGCATAACATTAACTTAAATACCGTGTTA
>OVBA01005790.1:0-18799 GCA_900406435.1 Lepidium aucheri
GGTTGAGTGGATGAATCCATATAAGATTGACTATATGGATCCATGAAGAACAGTGGTTCAGGTTTGTTGGTGGGGGTTTTGTGTTTACAGAATGTTTATCATGTGTTTAAAGAAAGTTTATCATGTAATATATATGGGAGAAGGTTACAATGCACTTAAAGTTTTGATATCATTTATGTATGTGTCTAATCTACACCTAACAAGCATTCAATATCATTTATGCATTTGTCTAATCTACAGCCAACAAGCATCTACTTTAGAAGACACCTATCTAAACTCTTACTGTAACTAGACAGCTCTAGAGTCATTAATCTACCCTACCCAACCTGTCAGTTTCAATCTTAACCAATACTTATTCCAGTTTTGAGATAATTACCTGTTAGTGTAGCTCAAATTTCCAACAATTTGGTTCAGCATAATTGAAAGGAGACTCTGATTAAACGAGAAGTAAAGAAACTGGAACCTGAACAAAACAGTCATGGAAATTAAGCCTAAGCAAGCCAGGAGAAATAGTTGGATCATAATTGAAATGAGATTCAATAGTTCAACTTACAATCGACTCAGCTTTGGGACATGAAGTCGATTGGCTTCTCACTTCTGTTCTTGTGTTTGTACTTTATCTAGTAATCAAACAAGGTATGTATGAAACTTGCACTCTTTTCTGCAGATCAATCAAAATCTCTTTCAGTTACCAATATTGCAGGCATCAGAAACCATTCACATAATAGAAAGTGTAGGAGATAGATAAATTGTTTGTCAAGTTATGACCAAAGATTGTAAATTTTGTTACAACTCAGAGATTAGAAACATAATCTGAGTTAACATGTATGATTAGATAATAAACAATGAACAAATGAGTGGTGTCAAAGAGTAATCAAACAAAGAATCCGAAGGTGAAGAAAGATGAAGAACCTTGATCTTAACTTGGCCAGAGTAATTTCTCTTAAAAAAATACACCTTTTAAGCATAACACAAGTAAATTGAAACTTTAAATAGACCTGAAGTAGCAGAATCTCAGTATTCCCATGTGAAACTTCAAACTTCAGAGAATGGCAAACACAAAGACCTAAAACAGTGAAAGCAAAACAAAGCTACTAAAACTTATGCCCAGAAAAATTACAATAACATACACAACCCCATATTCAACATAGAAGCAGATCGATCACATAAACAGCTTGTAGAAGAGACCGAGGAAAAGTAAGTAAAATTAAAACTTACATATTCGAGATATGCAACAGCAGCTTTGCGAGCGTCAGGCATTGAGTTATAATCGAGGACGGCGAGAATCGCTTGGGCCACATTACTCGCCGCCGTTGTATTGTTGTTGTTGCTATCACTCATTTTTTCCGGTGAAGAAAAGAATAAGATTCCTTTAGTGTGAATCTTACTTGTCTTCTTCGGCTTCTTTCAAATTAACACCACTACAAGCCGCAACAGGATTCACATCCCCAATACAAGCCGCAACAGGATTCGCATCACCACTACAAGCCGTCGCCATCGTCATCGCAAACCCAAGAAAGTCGATGAGATCGAGAGTTGTGCGGGTCAATTTTTTTTTTCAACCACAAAATGTATCAATGAATGAAGCATTGACAAATCATCGTCTCTTAATAACATTTAAGTCTCTTCACTAAGATCCGTTTCTGCAAATTAATACCTATTATTACTTTAAAAAAATTGTTTTAATAGCAATATACTCCCTTAAGAGACTCCGATGGGGATGCTCTAAGGTTCTTAATTGGAGATTTTTAATTATAAAATATTAATATTTTTACAAAAGTTTGGTTATTTTTTAAAAAATAAAGATTTTCAATCATATTAGGACAAGTGTTTAAAAGGGGTTCTTATTTGACAAGAATAAGAAACTTAAGGTTCTTATTTTAGAACCCCTTCTCTCCTCTCTTCTAAATTTCAAAATTTTCTATTTTTTTAATCATAAGAACCCCTTAAAAACTTGTCATTGGAGCTGCTCTTAGTCGTAAGAAATCTGTAGTGTTTGTTCAGAAGAGGGACACAAACACAGCTAATAGGTGATTGGTTGTTTAGACTTTAGAGTACGATAATAGAATAAGAGAAGCAACAATGATCACGAAGAACTTAAGATCACACTATAATCGAAAACAAAAGCAATAACGACGATAAGCCAGAAACACCAATAAGCAACAAAAGGAAAAGACAAAACACCAAACGATAAAAAGACATAAGAAACCCTAGTTCAGGTTTGGCAACAGACCTGTAGTGGGCGATGGTGGAAAGGTTGCATATGCGAGGAAGGTCGGGGAGGGTATGTCCTCCGGAGAATTGGGACAATCTTGACTCCTTGACGGTGAAGTCTCATTAACTGGCGATGCAATGTTCTCTAGTCCTAGAACATTCAGAGGATTCAGGTAGTCTAGACTACAAAGCAGTGAAGTCTCCACAAATGGTGCTGGAATGTTCTCATGTCCTAGAACGTTTGGAGGATTGAGGTAGTCTAAACTACAATGCGGTGAAGTCCTTAGAAATGGAGGTGGAAGGTTCTCAGGTCCTAGATGGTTAGGAGGATTGAGCCAGTCTAGACCAGAAAATGATGAAGTCTCTGGGAATGATAGAATCTAGTCCAATATCGATAGGAAGACTGGACCAGTCTGGACTAGGAAACGGTGAAGACTCCTCAAATGGTTGTGGACTGTTCTCCCGTCCTAGATTATCTAAACGATTGGGGCAGTCTAGAATACATAACGGTGAAGGCTCTGAAATCAGCAAGCTCGGGAAGAGAAAGTCTGAAGAACTTGGCCAAACAAAAGATCCATGTGGTGCACTCATCGGAACTGGTGGTGAAAGGTTTTCTGATAGATGAATTGGAGGCAACAACAAGGTTGGCAATAGTAAGTCTGAAGAACTTGGAAAAAATAAAGATCCAGGTGGTGTAGTTACTGCCTTACTGGAACTGGTGGTGGAACGTTTTCTACTTGAGGAAGTGGAGGCATCAAAGAGCTCGAAGAGAGTACACCTGAAGAATTTGTCCAAACTGAAGATCTAGGTAGTACACTCATCGGAACTGGTAGTGGAACATTTTCTGTTTGACGAGTTGGAGACAACTACAAGCCCGAGGAGAGTACACCAGAAGAATTTGGCCATACTGATGACCTAGGTGATGCATTCACCAGAACTGGGGGTGAAACATTCTGACGTGCCCACGAAGAATTTGGCCAAACTGAAGGTCTAGGTGGTGGACTCATCAAAACTGGTGGTGGAACATTTTCTGATTGATAAATTGGAGACAACAACAAGCTCGAGGAGTACACCCGAAGAATTTGACCAAACTGAAGATCTAGGTGGTGCACTTATTGGAACTGATGGTGGAAGGTTTTGACAGATTGGAGACAAACGCAAGTTTTAGGGAAATAAATCTAAAGAATTTGACCAAACTGAACATCCAGGAGGTGCACTCACCAGAACTGGTGGTGAAACGTTTTGATGGGTTGGAGACAACGACAAGTTTGGGAGGAGTACGCCTGAAGAATTTGGCCAAACTGATCCATGTTTTACACTCATCGGAACTGGTGGTGGGACGTTTTCTGATTGACATATTGGAGACAAGAGCAAGCTTGAAGAGAATACACCCGAAGAATTTGGCCAAACTGAAGATCTAGATGGTGCACTCACCGGAGCTGGCGGTGAAACGTTTTGAGGTAAGCCTGAAGAATCTAAGCAAACTAAAGATCCACGTGGTGCACTAACAGGAACTGGAGATGGAGGAATGTGCTCTTGTTGTTGATGATACTCATAACTATTTGTGTTTAGAGGTAAAGAAGGCCACATTCTAGAAAACTCTTCCTTGTCCATATCGTCTTCGACCATCCGGTTTTGTGAGTTGCTCGTAAACTCAGTAAGCAAAGCTTCCATCGACTCATCCTCTTGGGGAGAGAAAGGCAATCCCAATTGCAGGGAAGAAGGCAGCATGGGACAAGATAGTTGAGGTGGTGGAGTTGGTGGTATCAGATTAATCCCAAGTCCTTGGGAAGCATAATCTTGGTATAGCCTGTTAACCCGACGTCTTTTAAGACTATCCACTGACAAAGGAGGAAGCATCTCGAGATGCTGCTTCAGGGTAGTGCCTGTGAGGTAAAGAACTAGGTCCTGAAATTCATTTATGTTGGTATTGTAGACTTTGAACCTATTATGGCCAGCAAAAAACTTGTCTCTGGTGATAATCCTTTCGAAGCATGGGAGTCTTTCGTTTTATAGGCCTCGTCATTTCTTTTTTATGTATTTTTATTTTTGTTTATTTCATCTCACATATATACGGTAAAATTTATTAGATTCCCAAAAATTTATATAATTTTTATATGTATATAGCATTTATATACAAACATTTAATTTTTAGTTAACACCAAAAAAAGAATTAATTTTTGCCTTTGAAATCAAAAAGTTAATAAGGAAAACAAAATGATGGATAGATTTTGAGATGTGATAATAAATTACTTAAAGAATAAAATACTTTCTACTTTTCGAAAGTCAATCTTACTTTTTTTTAATTTCAGTTACATTTTTTTAATTTTATAAAGAAGTGTTATTTGTTTAACATAAGCTTTGTAAACTGCCGAAATAGTTGTGGGCCACTTGGGAGTCTTGGTATGATAGGGATTCGATGCCCTCTCCTTGTGGGTGTAGCTCCATAGTAGGCTCCAAAGGGCATGATTACCATTCATCTAAACAAGAGCTTATGAAGGTTTAAAAACTACTTCCAACCGGAAATGCTGATAGAGTTTCTTAACATTAGTAAAAAAGAAAAAATTTAGAAAAGTAAAAAAGAGAGGGTGATGAGATTCTCAAAGAAGAAAAAGCAGAAAGTAGGGTTCTCAAAAAAGAAACTCATGCTATCACGTGTTCTTAAATGATTAAACAATTAAAAAAATAAAAAAAACTATTACAAAAATAATAATATTTTATTACTTTACAACCTCAAATAAACATCCCACTGATTGAGATGATTTAATACATAGTATTTAGAGAAAATTGGCTCCAATAGTCTATTACCTTCTCAAATTATTCAAATACCCACTTTTTTTCCTTCTGTTGAATGCCACTTTCCTCCTGATGAAAGACAATTTTTTCCTCCAAATGACTGACAATAATTCTCATCTATGAATATTCCACTCTCTCTCTCCTTTTGCATTTTTTTTCTTTCTCCTACCTCTTCTTTCTCAAGTTGGATTTCGTTCGCCACTTTAGATCTTGAATCGCTGATAGTTAGATTTTTTTTGGTAGATTGTACGAAAGAAGATGATCAAAGGAGAAGGGATTTTTTGTTGATGTAATCAGGGAAAGCTTAGAAATTTTCTCTTGATTTCAGGTTTGTGATTTGTTTCTATTTATGAACTCATTGGCTGATCTAGGATTTGGGTTTGTTATATTGTGTTTAAGGATTTTCGTTTTCGTTTTCAGAGGATAAGAAGACGAAGTCATGGATTGAAATTGATAAGTTTGTTCTTCTTCATCTCATGCTTCTGGTGCCTCAACTTTGAAGAGCAGTGATAATGGCGTTGGAAATTCAGGGAATTTGCAGAGTAAGGGAATTTGCATCATGGACTAAATTGCGTTCCATCAGTTGTCTCTTATTTTGTTTTTGTGTCTCTTTGATTTGGTTGACAAAGACATGGACCAAAATTTGGGTTGTCCATAAATGTTTGCCCTCAGATAGACATGGACCAATTTTTCATATGCCTTCAATATTGTTTCATATTCGTGGGCCAATAAAGTGTCTATAGGCCTACACTAAAATAAAGAACGACACATTTCCATTGAAGTGGGCCATCCTGTCCTCCAGTTGTCTTTCATCTGGTTTTTGTTTCTCTTCTAATTTGTTGTATGTTTCATAGGTGCTTTTTAGGGACGTAGACTAATCTGTAGATTGTATTTGACACTAACCAAACTCAAACAGCTGGACATGGACGTAGACAATCATACTATGCTGGACGTGGACATAACCATGTAAATAATCATGGACATGGATGATGACATATCGTCCACATCCTTAAGATGCTAATATCTTCCTGTTCATTTTGGATTCTCTCCAAACATGGGATCAATATTTAAATGGGCTCGGACATGCACTCTCTTTATGTGCCCCCTTGTTTATTTATTTTAAGATCAGAAATGTCTTTTTATCTCTAAAAAGGGGGTATTTGGCACAAGATGGGTATTTGGCCTAATCTACAAACTCAAAGGGGCATTTCACATAAACTTCTCTAGTATTTATTTTATAAAGGACATTCTATTGTTGAAAGGGGATAAAAAATTCTATTGATGGAAGAGGATACAAAATGGTTAAATTAAAAGAAAAAAACAATAATAACTTGGAAAGAAAATAGAAAGAAAAGAGAGAAGAGACATAAATAAGGATAGATGGTGTTAATAGATGTAGTTTCGAACAAAAAATATGAAATCAAAAATTAGAAAAAATGACTTTCTTTATTAACTTAGGAAATTAACTCAAAATCTAAATTCTCAATCTTAATCTCACAAGTTATGCCACACAATAGACATCTGTTTATATAGATTAGACAAGTTCCTATTACAATAAGGAAAACGTATATCTTAAATAAATCCTAAAATTTCTCAATTTATCTAATCTAACCACCTAACTTGCTCAGCAAGTAACTAATGTTAAGCTTATTTCAACATTCTTCCAATTAAGCTTAACATGGACTTCTTCTATGCTCTTGATACCAATGAAGTCTCTCATTTTCTTGAACTTGATTCTTCCAAAAGCCTTACTTAGAATGTCCGCATTTTGCATGTTTCCGGAAACATGATCTACTTCAATTTGGCCATTTTCAACACACTCTTATGAAGTGATACTTTGTATGAATGTGTTTACTTCTACCATGAAACACATGATTGTTATTAAGTGCAATAGCAGATTTATTATCTATGAAAATTGCTACCTTCTCATTTGTAAAATCCATGATTTCATATAGAAGTTCTCGAAGTCAAATTGCTTGTTTGGCCTCCGCTGCTGCCATAAGCTCGGCCTCACAAGATTATAGAGCCACGATATCTTGTTTTTGGGAGCTCCACGAGGTTGGCTTGCTTCGAGATAGAAAATATCTCTGGTGGTGCTTCTTCCATTATCAGGGTCGACATTGTAGCTACTATCACTATATCCAACAAGTCTTGGCATTTCTGTTGGAGATCTCGTGAATACTAAACCAAATGTTGTTGTTCCCTTTAAGTCCTTAGACATTGTTTCATGACAGCTCCATGTGACTCTCTTGGGTTTTGCATATATCGACTTAAAACTCCAAAACTAAATGACAAATTTGGTCTTGTATGTAACAAGTATTGAAAACACCCAATATTCTTACAAAAATATGTAGCATCAATCGCTTTCTCATCCTCAGACTTTGAAAGCTTCAATCCTGAGTCCATTGGAGTGTGGGAGAGGTTACAATCACTCATACCCAATTTATCAAGTATTTTTAGTGCATATCTTCTTTGACTCAAAGTTATCCCACCATCGAATTGGTTAACTTCAGTCCCATGATAATATGTCAACTTTCCTAGGTCACTCATCTCGAACCTAGTTGACATCTCTTTCTTTAAACTATTGATCATACTTCTACTAGTTCCGTTACAATAGATCATTGACATATGCGGTTATGAGTAGATAATCATGTGTTATTACCTTTCTATACACCGATGGCTCCTTAGTGCACCTCTCAAAAGCTAAGTCTTTCAACACTTGATTTAGCTTGATATTCCATGCTCTTGGTGCTTGTTTCAATTCATATAGAGCCTTCTTTAACTTATAGACCTTTTGTTACTTCCCTTAACCTAAAACCCTCCGGTTGAGTTACATAAACAGTTTCTTAAGCTTTCCATTGAGGAAAGTCGTCTTAACATCAAGATGATGGATTTCCCAACCATTGGATGCGGCTATGCGGTTAAGTAGACTAGAAGTTGAATTGTTTCTAATCTTCTGAGACTCAATGCTGGTGCTACGAACGGCTCGCTCATACTCTGGGCACTAATGACTCAAACTTGTAGCCAAATTCTCTATGAAAGTAAATGCCTATTCATTGGTGTTGGTCATAAAATTGCCATTGCTGGCAGAACTCAGAGACCCCTGATTTCCCTGTCTAATCCTCCACAAAAGATATTCAGTATTTGTTCATCCGAGTACCCATGATACAAACAATTTCTCTTATACTCTCTGAATCTCTCCTAAGCTTCACAGAAAGGCTCACCATCTTGCTACTGAAAAGTACCAATTTTGTTCCTTAATGCAACAGTTTTTGCCTTGGAACAGAAATAATCCAGGAAAGTGGCTCTAACTGCATGTAGTCAGCCAGCCCGCATGGAGGAACTTAAGCCAACGCAAAGCCTTGTTCACCAGCGAGAATTGAAACAACTTGCACCTGACGTAGTCTTTTGGGACTCCATGTGAGATCGTAGTGCTATAAATCTCTTTGTAGTTTTTGATGTGATATATAGGGTTTTCAGCTGGAAGACTGTGGAATGCATATTTTCTAATCAATGCAATCACATGAGGCTTAAACTCAAAGTTATGTTCCTATAAGGGAGGTGGGCATATAGCTAATTGAGTTTGATAGAATTGATGAGGTGTATTGATGCCTCCTATAGCTCAGCGTAAAGGCCGAGCATTATTTGTCCCCTCAGTTCCTCTCTCTCTCTCTCTCTTCTCAACTGCTCGATTGTGGCAGCATCATCTTGACCCTGATGGTTACCGTTATTACCATAAAGATCTGTTGGAGTTGGATAACTCATTGAATCTTGAAACACAAAAAGGTAAAACAAAAATAAACTATAAGTAAAAGAAAACTTAGACTAAAATTTGATTTTAGATTGAAAGACAACACAATTGGTCCGTGGCAATGGCATCAGAAACTTGATACACTCAGGTTGTAACCCTAATATCCTACTGCAAGTGCACAACAAATCAAAGTAGTATTCTAGGGATTGAATCCACGAGAACCAAATAACTACACTATCAATCCTTTAAATCGAATCAGAGCTAAGACAAATAAAATTGAGAATAGTGATTGCTAATTAACAAACTAAGAAAAATGAATCATACTTCAATAAATCAAAATTTCAAGCTCATGGAATTCATCTGGAAATAAATCATCTAAATCAAAGTATTATTCAGGACAAACTAAGCACCATTCTTAAACTCTAATCATTAATGTATAGCAAATTCACTGTCGTAGCATCGACTACGATGCCTAGCAACCTAAAAATCTAAACTATCGTTTGATTTTAAAGATCTAGACACTCATTAACAAGCAAGTCTAATATGTTCACAATTAGCTTTAGCATCAACTTTCGTTGGCTAAGTATTAACTGCTCATCTAGGTTCTTTCAGGCATCTAATAAGCACTTTTGGTGAGTTAAACAACTTATGATCGTAAATTAAATGGCCAGTTTAATCTAGGCTTTAAAACAACTCCAGATGAAGAATTCTAATGATAAACACCCTATCAAGCCTTAATTCATATAATATCTAAATCCCTAGAAAACACTAAACTTGATTGGGGAATTACTTAGACATAGTAGAAGGAATAAACAAGACCACGAATAAATAGATAATCGAATACCAAATTAAAATAAAAGGGAGTTTAGAAATCTTCTCAAAATTGTAGAAACAAATCCAAAAGCTTCTTGCTAAGGTCCTAGAGCGATGATTATGAGTTGTTGCTTGAATAGAATAACTATTCTCTCCAAATCTCAGAAAGACTTAGTTAAAAAGGCTAAAATGCATCTGGTACAAAATAAGTAAACCGGACATAAATAAGGAATATCTGGTTCTTCCTGCACAGGCCCGTGGATCAGTCGATCTAGGTGGAGATCAATCAATCCACTGTGAAATGGTTGATCTCATATCACACTGGTCGTTCTTCAGATCGTATATAGATTTTTTTTAGAGGTTGGAATGTCGATCTTGATGTTGATCGATTAATCTTCGCTTCGGACCGGCTCCACAAAGTAGTTGGTCGATCCTTTAATCGTACGCCTCTTCTGGTAATAATATGATCGATCGATTCAGATAGAGATCGATCAATCTAAGTGTCCAAAAACGCCAAAGATAATCATTTTTACTCTAATTCATATATTAAACGTTTAGTTTCATCCTAACTCGTTTTGTACCTGGAAAAACTATAAAAGACTAACAAAAACTCGAAAAACACATAAAAATACAATACATTTCTATATTTTACATTCTTGCTAGCTTGATAATTGTGAGGAATTCAACCAAATCTAACAACCACTAATTAAATACTATTTTTCTTACTACTGTAAATACATGTTGCTCCAAATGTTGCAAGGTATTAGACCATCTCTATAAAAAAAAGGAAGAAAAAAAGGGTTTAGCGGTTCTTCTTAAGAAGGAATTGAAGAGACTGAGTTCTAAGTGAAGAAACTCATGTGCTATACATGTCTTTATATTATTGAACAAAACTTTTTTGTAAATAAAATTTAAATAAGATAAATTCTTATAAAAATAATTGTATTTTATTATTTCAGAACTTCAAATAAGCATGTTGCCGATAGAGATGGTCTTAGACAAAATGTGTCGCTTTGTAATTGAACGCATGCATGCTCCTTATAGAGTGAACACGTCCATTTCTATATTAAGTGTCGCGTGTCAGCAAGTGATCGCTAAATTGAAAATTTATTGTTGAATAAGAGACGCGATTGGAAAATTTTCGATCCCTCTCTCTCTCTCGTCCACTCACTTAGTTGTGCATATCTCATCATCACCATGAACAATACATCGTTCTCTAAAAACGAAGGTAAACCAATTAGATGCAAAGCAGCAATATGTAGAAAAGCAGGAGAAGCATTGGTGATTGAAGAGATCCACGTGGCTCCACCTCAACCTTATGAAGTTCGGATTAAGATTTTATGTACTTCTCTTTGTCACACTGATGTTACTTTCCGGAATCTAGACAGTGTAAGTTTACATTTAGAAACAAACTCGATTCGATTGGATTAAATTTAAACAAAAAAATAAAATAAAATTACATTTAGACCAAAGTCAACGGAGAAATCCATCATAAAAAAGTCAAAACTAATCGTTTTGGCTTCTTTTCAGGGACCTCTTGCAAGGTTTCCAAGGATACTAGGGCATGAAGCAGTCGGGTAAATATTCATGTCTCGCTCTTCTTCATGAATTTGCGTAATATCGACTAATTATTTATTTATTGTAATGAATAATCCTCCAGTGTAGTCGAGAGCATTGGAGAACACGTGGATGGCTTTAAACAAGGCGACGTCGTTTTGCCAGTGTTTCATCCTTACTGTGAAGAATGCAGAGACTGCAAATCTTCAAAAACCAACTGGTGTGCGAGATATGCTGATGACTTCTTATCAAACACGAGACGATATGGAATGACTTCAAGATTTACAGACTCTTTAGGAGAAGATATTCACCATTTCCTCTTTGTCTCGAGTTTTTCTGAATATACTGTCATCGATATCGCACATCTCGTCAAAATCCCTCCTGAAATTCCCGTTGATAAAGCAGCTTTGCTTAGCTGCGGTGTCTCCACAGGTATGTGTCACTTGTCTTCTCGTAGGGTTGATGTAATTATTTTAATAATATATGGGGTGAAAACATAAAAAGAAGTAGAAATTAGGGACGTGATTGTTATTAATGAAAAGTCAGATATTAGTGCGCCTCGTGATATAGGAGTTGGGGCAGCTTGGAAGGTGGCTGACGTGGAAGAAGGGTCAACTGTCGCTATATTTGGCCTTGGTGCGGTCGGACTTGCGGTATTATTTCATTTTCAAATACAGTTATATTTTTTAAAAACAAATAGTATATATATTATGCTTTTCCTCTAAAGGGAACGAAAGTACGTTTGCAATTATTTAACAACAACAATTACTAGTAGGATTATTTTAATTCTTTTAATAAACTTTTATACAACGTTAGTAATCATAAAATGATTTGGTCAAAAAGGTTGCAGAAGGAGCAAGACTACGTGGGTCCGCGAAGATCATTGGTATTGATCTCAATCCTGATAAATTCGAGATAGGTAAAGTCGTTTTATATTTCAATAATATGTTTTTGATTGGGCTGATTCTTACCACGTTGATGGTTATGAATTGATGTTAGTGTTTGTACTTCCTGTTATGTCTGACAGACATATGGTCCATCTGTCCATTTTTGCATTATTATTTTAACAATACTGACAAACATAATAACTTTTTGTTGCTTTAAAAGTATTAATCATCAACTTGATATCAAAGGTAGGTTGATAACACTGTTCGTTATATAAATCCATAATTATTGAGCAGGTAAGAAATTTGGTTTAACGGATTTCATCAATCCTACATTGTGCGGAGAAAAGAAAATTAGTGAGGTAATACCATTTTCATATTTTTTTTTTATATTTTACAAAGTAATTTGAATAATCAATGTAGTGATTAATGAATACATTGTACAAAGGATCCAACTGATATGGTGGATGATAATAATGAAAAAGGTGATCAAAGAAATGACAGGAGGAGGAGTTGACTACAGTTTCGAATGTGTAGGCCTAACTTCTTTACTAAACGAGGCTTTCATTAGCACCCGCACGGTATAAGCATCATTTCAATAAATAATTAAACAAAATTACATTGTATTTAATAATTAATAACTTAATTAAAGTAAAAACAGGGATCAGGGAAAACAATAATGTTGGGGATGGAGAAGCATGCAGAACCAATAAGTTTGTGTAGTTTTGATCTTCTTATAGGCAGAAGTGTTTATGGAAGCTTGTTCGGTGGTCTGAAATCCAAATTGGATATTCCGGTTCTGGTTGATCATTACCTAAACAAGGTACGTAAATATCTATATGTAATTACATTTCGTTGATGACTAAATACTTGAAACTGTATATTAATTACTTGTTGACAAAAAAAAAAGAGTATTTATTTTATAATAATTGCAGGGGCTTAATCTGGATGGTTTTATTACACATGAAATGAATTTTGAGGGAATTAATAAGGCTTTCGAATTACTGAATGAAGGAAAGTCTCTCCGATGCATTCTATGGATGGATAATTAATTAACTGTTACCTCAAAGCTTTAACTTTAGCTTTGATCAGTGGAAGTCCTTGGACTTCTTTCTGTTTTTTTTTTTTTTTTTTTTTTTTTTTTTTTTTTTTTTTAAAAAGGNAAATAGGAAAATCCCAAAAGGAAAACTCTTAATGAAGCTTTTATTCTAAATACAAATCTAAAATAAATTCACACTGCTAAAGTTAAAGCTTGTTGACCAAAAAAAAAAAGAAAAAAATCACACGAATCATCTCTTACTGTTCTTAAACCGCTAGAAAAGCTCATTTAAGCAGGAGATAAGATGGTCACTAGGAACCATGCGATTATTGTCATCTCAAAAGTATTAGTTCTCCTTTAAAATGGAAAACGTGTGGATTGGTGTACCAAAAAATAGGTAAAAGATGTGGGCTATGTCAAAACCATTATCTAGGAGGATAAGATGCTCATGAAAATAAGAGGTCCATGTCATTGTTAGCTGGCTTTTAATTTTGTATGAACCAGCAGATTAAAATATGTTTTTATAAGTTGACTATAAGACAAAAATACCATCGTCGATCTCCCTTTTCCGGCGGTTAATAGGGCTCATTGCCATCGAAAAAGGGAGGCCATCGTCTGTAACTCCCCATATGATGTCTTTCCACTTCCACTCTCTTACTAACGTCGTAGATCTGGGTTAACGTTTCTTCCGCTTTGCCATCATTGCCTATTTCTACCGTGCATGATGATGATGTGGTGGTCCCGTCGATCTCTCTTTCTCTTTGTCCTTGTGTGGATGGTGATTTTGGATCAGATATGTTTGGCCCACTGATTTTTTTTTATCTTCTCCCCTCTTATCCATGTATGTCAGAGATGTTAATCTTCATTTCTCCTAGGCTCTCATATTTTTTTCCCCTCATGATGAGGGTTTTTTCTCAAGAGTTTCTTTGAAACTGTTTGGCTCTTTCCGTTGGAGATCATCACAAGGTCTTTACTTTTCAAATACTATATAAGTCTATGTTTAGTTTTAATAATATTAGTATGGTATGTTTTCGATTATTTTTGTCATAGTCGAATCGCATCCTTCATCACTTATTTCTTCAAAAGAGAATGATGAATCGATTAAGAGACTATTTCAGTTTTTACACAAGAACTAATAATCAAATTTGGTCAAGGTCTTATGAATTGTTGCTTCTCCACAACTATTAAAGTAAAAAGGAAAGAAGCACATGAGCTTAATCTTTTCAAGTCTACTCAATACACAAGTGAAGACAAGGATTTCAAAATTACAATGAAGTTATTGTCTAACGTTCATTGTAATATTTGCTTAAGGCTAAATATTTTGTAATCTACGTCTAATGCGGACTTATAATCTTTCTGAAATTGCTAATAATTTTCTTTAGGCAAAAAAAAAGATAAATTATGGAGAGATTAAAATTTTGATATTTGATGTAATATCTCCTATTTTATCTTTATTCAATTATATAATTTTATTAACAATTTTTTTTTGTATTTTCTATTAAATGAGTTTAAATAAAATATTGCAACTGAAAACGTACGTACTTATACATTTTGGAACCAAGTTCCAATTGTCTACATTATGTATAGGAATTTGGCTAATATGCCGGTTAAATGTGGCCTATGTTAATTAATATATATATATATACATATATATTTTGCCAAATGTTTTTTAATATGTGTAAAATACTCACAACATCAAGGACTGAAAGAGGGAGTATTAATTAAGAAAATTTCATGAAATACGATTTATTAGATAAATTGGCGATTGATAAAGAGTGAGAATCTTTTGGCAAAGAAAAGGTTGGAAGAACAAAAGAGACTCTCTCTCACACTCAGATTTGCTACAGTATTAAGGTTCACAATAATCAACCATTCACCATGGATAAGGCATTATTCTCCAGCAACGAAGGAAAGCCGATTCGATGTAAAGCAGCAATCTCGCGAAAAGCAGGAGAAGCTTTGGTGATTGAAGAGATCCAAGTTGATCCACCTCAAGCTTACGAAGTCAGGATTAAGATCCTCTGCACATCTTTGTGTCACACAGATGTGACATTTTGGAAACTAGACAGTGTAATAAATCTTTATTATTATCACAAAGTCAACGAACGATTGATTATTTAGAACTCGAATTCCACTAATCCTTTTTTTTTACAGGGACCTCTTGCACGGTTTCCTCGAATTCTAGGACATGAAGCAGTCGGGTAAAGATTTATTCATTTATTTCTATAGTTACATGTTTTGACTTATTGATCCTCAAGAATGTATATATGATGATGATTACATTGTTCTGATTTGGGATTGTCAATCCAGTGTGGTCGAGAGCATTGGAGAACACGTGAATGGTTTTAAACAAGGCGACATCGTTTTGCCAGTGTTTCACCCTCACTGCGAAGAATGCAGAGACTGTAAATCTCCGAAGACCAACTGGTGCACGAGATATACGAACGAGTTCTTATCAAACACGAGACGGTACGGAATGAGTTCAAGATTCAAGGACGCTTCGGGAGAAGATATTTACCATTTTCTCTTTGTCTCGAGTTTTACCGAATATACCGTCGTGGATATCGTACATCTCGTCAAAATCTCTCCTGAGATTCCTGTGGATAAAGCGGCCTTGCTCAGCTGCAGTGTTGCTACAGGTTTATTCAATTTTATTCATCTCATTTTCAATTCTGAAATAATCCGGGGTCAAAACTTAAATTCGCAAGTACAAAATACGGGTTGGGATGTAAATAATGGAACTTTGTTATAAGTTTGGTAATGGGATAGACGTGGACACAGGAGTTGGAGCTGCGTGGAAGGTTGCTGATATTGAGGAAGGTGCCACCGTCGCTATCTTTGGCCTTGGCGCCGTTGGACTCGCGGTACATTTTTTAATTATTTTAATCTAAGCTATACGTTAAACAATCTTACGATTTTGTTGAACAGCTATAGGAAATAAAAGATTTCATGAGTTGAGAAAAAGAGACAAAATACAATAATGATCATGTAATCAGGTTGCTGAAGGTGCTAGGCTGCGAAAGGCATCAAAGATCATCGGTGTAGATCTCAATCCCGATAAATTTACAATAGGTATGGGTTGTTTGTATATATTTTTGGGAATCTTTGATTAAAAAAAAAACACTGGTTATATTGAAATGATTCATGATCTTAGAATTACAAACAGATCAAATATCTGAAAAAGAAAAAACATAAAATATGTGATGCAGTTGTTTGGTTTTGGACCAATACGTTAGATAGCATAGCTTTATCATATATGCCTCTGTTTAAATATCTTAATTTTTTTCCATGTTGTAAATATATTATATCTTAAATTGTTGAGTAGGTACAAAATTCGGGATCACAGATTTCGTTAACCCTGCTTTGTGTGGGGAGAAGACAATCAGTCAGGTGAGTTTTCAAAATTTGATAAAAGGTTCTAAGAAATAATGTTTCAAAAGGTGCATATTATAAATGTTAAGTGTAATTGTTGGATCTTTTCGTAAGGTGATTAATGAAATGACGGAAGGAGGAGTTGACTACAGTTTTGAATGCATTGGTTTAGCTTCCTTAATGGAAGAAGCTTTCAATAGCACTCGCCCGGTATGCTTTTACTGGTTGCTTTCTATTTCGTTTAGCATAATTACATTATTAAACCAAAGTGAAATTTCTCATTATATAATTTTATTTTAGGGTTCGGGCAAAACGGTAATATTAGGGATGGAACAAATGGCTAATCCAATAAGCTTGGGGAGTTATGATCTTCTCAGAGGTAGAACTGTAAGCGGAGCATTATTTGGTGGTATGAAACCCAAGCTTGATATTCCCATTCTCGTCGATAGTTATTTAAAAATGGTACACATTCCTCTATTTATAGTTTTTTTTTTCAGTATACGTTAATATATAGCATGCGATTAATACTTTTTTTTAATCTAGGAGCTTAATCTGGACGGTTTTATCACACACGAATTAAGCTTTGAGGAAATTAACAAAGCCTTTGATTTATTGGCAAAAGGAAAATCTATCCGATGCGTTCTATGGATGAATAAATAATTTTTTATATCATAAATAAACTTTGCTTTCATGATCTATTTCTATGTCTAAAACATTCACTACAAGAAAAAAAATTGTATCAGTACATAATATTTCATCACAATAATAAATATTTCGTCACAATATAAACATATCGTTACAAAGTTGTAACGATTTATAAATAGTTACAATACAAGTGTCACAAATGCATATTGATAACAAAAACGTCACAATGTACTTGTGACAACACTACAAAAAAAGTTTACATTGATAGCATAGTGGTATAGCACGATTTGCTATATTGCTATCATAGATCAATTTTTATTTTTGGTTACTATATGATAGCATTTTATAAACGCTAAGAATTTTTTTGCATTAAGCGGGAAACAAAAATTACTTATTCCGCCAAATACTTAGTAATATATCATTTTTCTTACTTTCCCCTTTCTCGAAAAACCCTATAACATAACCATTTTCTTCTTCTCTATCATTTCCTCCTTTTCAACTTTAAAGCCTCAATTTCTCCTATATTTTCTTCCTCAATTTGAAAGAAATCTCTAACCCTAGATATTGAAGACGAAATACTGAGCTTTTTGAGACCGACCAAGACTCAAACCTCCATGGAATATCTCATAAGAGATGGATTAAGACTCACCACCATCTCTGTCCTTTGAGAAACCGAAGGTAAGAGTTTTCTCTCCCTCTTACTCTAGTTCATTTGATGTTCGAAATTTCTTACTAATCAAATAAGATATATGAATTCGTTGAATGAAATTTTGTATGTATTCAATTTTATTTTACCAGAAATATTTGGAAAGAAACCAAGAGGATTAGATGAAGATGAGGTTGTTCGATCCATGGAAACGTTTCTCGCTGCATAAAGCCCTGTGAGTATTTTGCCTCTCTTTTGTTTCCATTCATTCTTCTAGTTGTCTCTGCCTGAATCATATTCTCGGCTTGAACATAAATAAAGATAAACCAACTCTCGTTGAATCTACCCCTCTACTAATAATCTAACGGTCCTAAGTCTCGTTGGTTTCAGATTACAAATAGGCTTTATTCTTTAGGTTCAGTTACCCACAACCCAATCTAACATCAAATCTCGTTGGTAGTGAAGTAATTGCTCTTCTAATCTAGTTCTGGTTCCTAACGAACTTCTAGAAAGTTAACAACCTAAAATCATCGACTAGGTGATCAAGCTAATCTATGCAATAAGCTCAAGTATTAGAAGGAGAATGTTTCATTCATCAATCCTATTTGTTCCCTAACAGTTGAATTCTAAAACCCTAGAATCCCTAAGTCCGATCTAAGATCTACTCAGACATAGAACAATGAACCAAGCAAATCATGATGAGCTGAAACTGAAATTGCATTAAGAAATAGAAATAGGATTCAGAAATTCTTCTCAAGTGTGAAGAGATCTTCTTCCTTTACAAACTCTCAAACTTCTGTAAAAATTGTTCTTCTTAAGCTCAAAGACCACTTCTAAAATAAAATAGGAAAAGAGTATTTATATGTTTCAAAANAATTAGGTTTCTTCGAAGGGCATCGATCGATCGATCCTTGTGTTGATCGATCGATCTTTGGATATTGAGTCGATCTCTCAGAAGCCAAGTCGTTCCTCAGATCGTGCGCATATTCCTCGTTAAAGTTCTGATCGATTGATCTTTATATTGACCGATTGATCCTTCCTCTCATGGAGAATACCAGAAAACGCTTCAAACTTCTCCAAAG